>JARPMJ010003416.1:0-93335 GCA_033366665.1 Phoxinus dragarum | reverse complement strand
TATAGTGTATGTATGAGTTTGCTGGATTAACACGTTTCATTGCAAACCCTCCACACAGCGGGGAAAAATATCAGATCTTCCTCAGATGAGACCAATGTACCGAGACGTTTCAAATCACACCACACAGAAATGTGAAGGTCACTTGCATGGATGAATAAACTAAGTGACAGTGCAAAAAGGTTTTAAATGTCATTATATAAAACAAAAAGAACCGCTTATCCACAGTTTTAAAGACAGAAAAAACTGTAAAAAAAAACAGAAAGTGTGTTCAGGTCGAATGTTCTGCCAGGAACAAGTTACTGTCACTGTACAGCGTGTAAACGTGAGAGACGTCCTACACGATATGTTATAACCGCTTTACTGTTACTTCTCTCATATATAACTGTAGGAGGAGAGGATCGAGGCAGCAGGTTTATCTGCTAAACATAAAACACATACACGACAGTGAGCGGATCAAACATGCATTGCGATAATGATCAACTCAATGAGACACAGGTGAGGAACATAATCAGTAACCAAGGAAACAAATGACAACACGATGACGCTTCATCCGAAATCGCATACTTCCCTACTATATAGTAGGCGAAAAAACAGTCCGTGGCAAAAGAAGAGTCTGAATACTCATAAACGAGTCAGCTAACAGTACTCAGATGAGCTTCTTCTTCCGGTGAGATTCTGATGTGTGCATCTGATGGACACTTTACTATCCCATGAGGCCACGGGAGAGGGTTTGTGAATGACAGTGAAGCGACGCAACTGATAATGGTGGATGTTGTACGTCCAGATTACATTCAAACTATTTACAGGTCGTGTAATTACTTTCTCAAACTAAGTGCCTCCTCAAGAGAGTACCGTATTTTCCAGACTACAAGTCGCTCCAAAGTCGCACCAGTCAAAAAATGCGTCATGAAGAGGAGAAAAACATATATAAGTCGCACTGGACTATAAGTCGCATTTATTTAGACATTTATTTCACAAAATCCCAAGACCAAGAACAGACATTTAATCTGGAAAGGCAAGTTATTCAGCTCCACAACAGCACACAGAACACCAGCTGAATAGTGTCCGGTGTGTTAGCGTAACACATTAACAGTTATTCAGCGACACAATAGCATAAAGAACATATATCTGGGAGGCTAAATAGGCTAAACTAACATTAGCCAGCGAGTCCAGCAAGTTACCGGTCAGCAAGTTCACCGAGCTCCCGATCTCACTCCTCAACACTGAATACATTGAGTTCTTCCTCGGTGTCGCTTCTGAACAACTCCGCTAACTAGAGCGCCCTCTCGCGGCTGTAGACGGTAATGTTTTCTCTTGGATCATCTCAGTCTGTATGAATTCATTTTGATATATAAGTCGCACCTGACTATAAGTCGCAGCCAAACTATGAAAAAAAGTGTGACTTATAGTCCGGAAAATACGGTATGTGATTTCGGACGCAGCCTTTGAAACCATGACCACAGAGGAAACAGGAACTGAGAACACAAGACCCTTGGAATGAAATAAAGATCAAAATAAGAGTCCCTAAACAGAAATCAACAAAACTAGATGTGGCAATAACAATATTTGTGTTGCATGTAGAAGGTAATTGATACATTCAACAACTATCTAATCAAAATGAATCTTTAGTCACAAGTCTTCCGCACCATCTGTCTGACGTACATGTTGTGCATGCGTTTCTTGAGACCCGAACCTGGCGAAATGGAAATAATTGAGTGACTTTCCCTTCCTAACGTTTACAGATAAGGATATAATGGTAAAATGTGAGTTGTGCACTTGCTAAAACATGTCTAAATGTGTTAAACAACCTGTCACAGCACCTGACAGGGCAAGCCATGTTAAACTACACACTTGTGCATTTGTTTGAAAGCTTGTGCTCTTGAAAGTGTCTGTGACTGTATAAAGAGTGTCATCAAGTTAATGAGGCGAGCACTGCTGGGTTTATGACGGGTTGTTTCATTCTCACGCTGTCCCTCTTCTGGAGTTTCATAAATCAGGGTTCAGAAAGACAATAACCCACATGGTGAAAACCCCTGTGATGGCAGGATTTTCATCTTTCACGTTACTACCTATTTACATATTTGTTTCTGGAGAAACAGGACATTTCAAAGCATTTGTCCTTTAAGACGGATGGGGTTTAAACCCCTGGTTATATTCCCAACACACTATCCTGCCCTGGGTTTCAACAACACCAAATATGGTGGGGAAATTATAAATAAGATGATGATTAAAACATGCGATAAGTGATAAATGATAATAATATAAATGTCTCAGTAGAGCATTATTTGTTTGTTCGGTTCATTTCAATGTTGATTCTTTGGTAAAACCAGCAATTTGAGAGGCTTAGCAAACAGACTTTTACGGAAAAACATGGAACGCCAGAAATGCTGTAAAGTAAGCGTGTTCATGAAATTGTTTTGATATGTGAGGACTCATGTACAGTCAAAAATTCATGTCGCAAAAATAGTTTATCGTTATTTATGAGTCAGCAAATCAAGTCAGTGACAAAATGGACTTAAACTTCACACTGTTTTTCTTAATAGCTAGGAAATTAAATAATAAAAAACAATTAAAGAACACTCCCTTTATAATCGCAGGAGCTGTCAATCACTTTAAGTTGTAATTTGAGTTCTTCACTTTCACCAAAACTACCGTTATAATCAATGAAACTGTCTTCACTGCTCAGCGAATCTCTTGAGTTAGATGTACGAGTGCATAAATGCAGTCGTGAGATCATTACATCTGTGCTCAACAGCTGCAATCGGAAGATGTTAGCCAATCACAGAAGTGGGCGTTTACATTAAAGTCTTAAAGGAGACACACCGCTTTAAATCATAGGGCCAATGTAAGGGTAGAACATGGTCATTTATGTCCCTAAATGATGAATGTAGAAAAATGTCATCAACATTATAAGAGCCCCTCAGGAAACATTATATTTCCTGACACATTTCCCCTGAGGACTTCATGATCCAGCACTGTATCACACGCTCAATGGCAACATGTGTTTCTTCTCATCTCGATAATCCTCCACTGAGGTGCACGAAACACTGAATATCTCTGCGTCCCGCGTGTACAGTAAGACAGCGGATAAATGCAAAGCCACGGATCAATATGTGTCAGGTGTAACGGATGAGACCTGCTTACTAGATTGATTTCTTGGTTTCTCCAGCTAACAGGGAACGTTCTCAGTACTTTAGCTAACGTTCTGATAAGCTTCTCTCAAAGTTATGAACAATCATACTTCCAGTAACGTTACTAGAACATGCATTCAACAGTATCGGGTCTTTAACACTGTTCTCAAAATGTCAGCACAGAAACGTTATTTAGAAATTATACAGCATTCATTGAGCATTTGTTTCCTGAAATGGTTAGTTGGACGTTCGTCTAACGTTTTTTAAATGTATCTGCTTGTTTCGGAACGTTCACAGAACATTAATGAATTAATGCTTATTAGTGCACCCTTATTGTAAAGTGTTACCGGGTTTTTTTCACTGGTCAATTTTGAGATTTTGGGATATTTGTCTTCAATAACATGTCTTCTTTCAGACTTGTGGTGAAAAAAAGTCAGAAATACACATTTAGGTCTTTATTTTACTACACTTTGTCTGTTTGCATCTGTAGATTTCTCATAAAGTCAACAGACGTTGGCGTTGTACATCATCCCGCTGCTCCGCGATCTCTGTCTGCTCCTGTCATCACACACACCGTTAGAAAGCTCTCTCTCTCTCCTGTACAATGCTGTCGGATCCAAATATGGTAACTTCCTTTTTATCAGCAACCAATCGTGAAAGTAAAAGGGCTGAATGCGCAATCTCATTGGCTGATGATAAATCTTTAAAGTCCGTTTTCTCATAATGACTTTCTCTCATTCTCCAAGTCCGAAACCTCCACTTCAGTAGAACCGATATACACCAAACCTTCCAGTCTTGTACCTAGTTATATCATGAAGACATTTACAGAGGGATTTGTAAATATATTATTCCTAGCCTGAATTATATAACATTTTATTCCAAAAAACATGGCGAAAATCATTTTTAAGGCTATTGACAGTATATTCTGATTTACAGGATAACAAAAGTAGATATCCATAAATCCCTCTTCATTTTTTCTCATCTAATATGTGAACACAATGAAAAAATATTTTTTAACCTGGCTTTATCCAATACTCAGTTTTTTTAAATATATGCAAAATAGTGCATATTTAATAAGATATTGCCTAATTTGCATATTTAAACATTAAATTACAGAAAACTTGTAATACATTTTTTTCTCATCTTAATGTAGGCAATCAACTGGGAAAGTTTCATGGTGATATCTGCGTGTTAAACATTTTACCCTATTCACCTGTAGTCTTGCCTTAACTATCATGTAACCAAGAAAAAAACATTTAAAAAAAAAATGGCCGTTTTGAAGGTTCAGAGAACAGTCAGAAATAATGTTTTGATACTTTCATAGGAACGCTAGCTGGGATCAGGCTTGAGCAGAGTATTCCTGACAGACTCCTGACCTACATGACTCAGTACAATGGCCTTATCATGTAATCATGTCTTCAAAAGAGAATTTCCTTCAGTCATTCAGACCAATAGTCTGATTATCTCATCTGGCTGCCTGAGCCAAAGAAAACAAATCTCAAGTGTGGCTCTTTCACAGCTAGGGTTCATTTATCTCAGATCGTCTCAAAGGGAAAGTGGAGCGAGTCGAACACTGAAACACAAGCGTAAGAGATGTGTGAATCTGCCATGGAAACAGGAGAGCAGAAAAAGCACAGTGAGATTAAAGTATATCACCTTCATCACAGACACTGCATACATTTGCATCATTCAGACAAGAGCCCTTCAGGAGCCAAAGCGCTTCAACTGAGCGTCTGTTCTTTAGCCTTCAGGAGAGAGAGATTATTAGATTGCACACGGACAAATCTGTGTCAATTTAGCCTCTTAATTTAAATCTAAATGAGGAGAAACGAGAGTGAAATAAAGCAGTACGCCGTCTGGGGCTGACTCAGAACACACTGAATATACAGAACACGAATGCCTCTACAGGTGTTGACACTGACACTGCTTTTTATTTATGAGTAAAATAAGCTCGTCAGTTAACATTACTTTCACGCTTTGTCTCTGACGGTTTTACTACGCAATGATTTTCCTGCTTGCCAGCTGCTGTTTTTAGAAGCATGACATGCCTGCAAAACGCAACAACTGGTTTGACTGCAGCAGCAATATGACAAAAGACACCAAAGTTACTGGCCTGAGACTGAAATGTATTAAAGATGACATAATATTATTCCCCCCTTTTTCACAGTCTTGATTTGGTTCTGGGCTCTACTGGAATAGGGTTTCATGCTTGAATGTTCAAAAAACACATTATTTTCCCCATATTTAACATTATTGCAGCTCCTCTCACAGATAACACATTTAGGTAATATAAACGTTGTGGGAACAGGGTTTTAAAATGTTCCTAAAATGTTAAAATGTCCAATTTTATTGTCATGATTAGAATGTAATTTATAGGTTTCCAGACCATTTCTTAAAACGTACATAAATTAACTTGAACATTTACTTCTAATAATTTAAGAACGTTAAAATGTCCATGTTTTAACAACGTTTTTTTCTTGCTCATGCAAAAATCCTGCTGGGAAACCCTGTGTGTACGTGTGTGAAATGATCCAGGTTTTCGTGTACACGTCTGGCCGGAGAGCTCGCAATTACAGTTGATGAGACACAAATTGAGCGAAAACAGTTTCATAATCTCCAACACATGGATGCAACGGATCAACAAATGCACAGGGAATCCAGAAATATATGCAACAGATCCATACATGCATTCAGTTCACAAATACAGTTTATTTGCTTTCAATCCAAAAGTGCACAAAAGTATTTGTAATTTAATAAATGCACATATAAATACTGAGGCGTTTGCTGGTCTTCTTCCTCGAGATGTCTGTCTGAAGTCCCAAGAAAGCATCATTTAGTTGACCCCCATATATGATGAACCTCTTGCAAAGGATTAGCTTCCTCAAATAAAGACCATTTAAAGTGTGCAAAAAATAGTAAATGTGATTTTACGAAGACAACATGCATGAAAATAATAGTCATTGTACTAAAATATTATCTGGAAAATATCAATACTAATTAAAAATAATGATTCATAATTACAATAATTTGTATATAATGAATAATGAATGAATGGCGATGGTCCATTCGCAATGAATGAATGGTCCAAATAAAGCAAGTTTTTTCTCCCCCTAAAATTGTGTGGATCTCCTAGAACTCCCCTGTGAAACCTTCAAAACTGTAAATTTAAGTGTAATGTCCTTATATATAATAGAGGTATTTATACCCCACCAAAACATAGGGTCCCACCCTGGTGAATCTCTGCCATTTTCACCACTGAGTCTGCCGATATACAAGAGCAAGAGCATCAAGCACTTGTTCTGTACCTATCTTTCCAGTGACTCACCCCACAATCTTCTGCTGCTGTTATATGAATATCATCATCATTTTCAAGCACCTCCACTCCAGCACTAAACTGTATTACAGAGCGGAACAACCTCAGCGGGAAGGAGCATAAGCCTTCACAGATGATTGAGTCTTCTCTATGGGTCATACAGGAGTCGTAAAAGCCTGTGTGAATAAACTGCAGTATTGTAAACCCACGTGGACTCCAGTCACTGGCACAGCATGACCGGTCAGCAAAACATTTACATCTTTATAAATAGTCTACTCACAGGCCTACTTACTAAACCGGTCTCATGAAACTTATCCTCACTGTATAATCCCAAATCATCATCATCATCATTAAACCATAACTGATCCCGGGTCAGCTTCACTCACAACTACTGAGCCTGCACGTCACACCATGTAAACACTTAATTGGATCAAACTGAACCTCCTGAAGTGGTTTTGCTCAAGGAAAACCATTCCACTCCACAATCCTCTTACATCTCTTGTGATTACTGGCATCTTTTTCATCACTTCTATATAGACTCGTTTAATCTAAAAGCTTGAAAATACAATACTTAACCCTGCAGTAATAGAAACCTACAGATAAGTCCCTCTCCTGTCAAAATTGTGTTCGATCAGCTCTCTCTCTCTTTTCTTTCACAGAACATCCAGCTTCAAAAGTTTAGAATCAGGAGATCTGTCTGTAAATGAAACTCTGAAATCATTCAGAGATTGAAATGGTCTAAATAGTCAAACTAGACCTGTCCACTGCCTTGGAGAGAAGGAATAATCAGATCTTGCTGCACTTCGCTGGCACGAGCAGGAGGTGTCCCGAGGAGGAGGAGGGTAAACACTGGGGTGCCCAGGGCTCGGTGCTTGGTCCACTGCTATTGTCCATGTAAACAACTCCTGGTTCCCTCATGGAAATACACTGTGGTTCTTTTAAGTGTCTTGACACCTTAATAAAAATAAATAACTTCTGCTTTTCATCATTTGTAAGTGTGTGTTTTTCTCACTCTAGATGAAAGCATCTGTTTAAGATACACTCAACTAATGTTTCCTCATTAAAAAAGTTTTACACTTTTCCACTTCATATTTAGACTAAATAGCACAGTAGCACAGTTTCTTTACTGTTTACATATAATGATTAATTATAGAATTATAGAAACACTAAAACACATTTGAAAATGTTAATAAATATGTATTGCACTTGATGTAAGACAATGATAGCACACAATGTTTTAATTGCAAGGGGAAAGATGTTCAATATGTGGTGTATATGTTTTCTATTTGCCCTGACGTATCAACACGTACATGTCTAGGGGTACTCCTCTTAACATTATTCATGAGTAGGTGTGGCTATTTCCCTTCACATTTTCAGAACTGTGCTGAGAAGTGAGTGATGATGAAGGATTTCATGACATATCAACATATATTTTCACACACTTTAAACAACATAAATAAAACAAGCAATCCAAACAATATAACCACAAACACAATCACACAGCTCAAACACAGCATAAGAACAGAGTCTAGAGCAATGGTGGACCAGCATGTGTGTGTGACCCAACAGACAGTCCAACAGAAGGAGCATGAGTGGATCAAATGAAACGTGCGGACAAACCGAGCATGTAACGAAAGAATTCACACCACAGAACGAGAATCACGCTGCCAACATCGAGCACAGGACGTGCTGAAGATTTTTTAAGCTGGACAGAAAACATGTTGGTGTAATCCTTGGATTAAAGGATTTCACAGGCACATGTGAATGTAAGTAATTGTGCCTAGATTACATTGAGATACATCTACATGTTTATTTGCGTAGAGACACATGGCCTTCTTCACATTAAAGCACCTTTACCTTCACTAACTGAGACAGACAGGGAGAGATTTAACCGGGTGGGGTGTGAGTGCCAGAGACTCAAAACAACTTTGCTTTAACCTTTCCATGGGTAAACTGAAAATGCTCACACAGCGATTCACCGGCTGATGTGTCAAATATTCACCTAAAATGTAACTAAATAGCAATAATAAACATTAAGTTAGAAAATACATGACATTCCAATATTCCTTACTATATTTTAATAAACAATCACGCTATTGGTTCTGTGTGTTTGGATCCTCGCTTCCCTATACACCACCCTGACAATTTGGTCAAAAAACATGCAAGAGTAATATAAATTGATATATAAGTGTCCTTCCTCTCTGACCGACTGCCAAAACCAGGGATTCTTCTTGACTCATACAAGTCACATGGTAACAGTCACGACACCACTACAACACCAATGTCTACAATCAAAATTTAAAAGAATACATACGACCACACTTACATAAGTGCAATAAAACAATATCATATAATAATTATTATTTTTTACAGTAATAATGATATGAATCAGTAACCTGTCTCGACACAAAAGCTAAAAGACAGCAGGACAGTTAGAGCCAGTGTTATTTTAGTATCATTGATATACTATTATAAGTTGTTTTGATATTTTTAATTCATTGATTGGTTATGATTTAAATTTTTGTCAAAGTTATAGTATTTTTTTTTTTTATTTTTTTATTAAATTTTTTTATTGGTCGTTCTGAATCTGTTAAAATCTAACCACCTCATATCTCTGTGTGCAAAACAAAAACATTTGCCTATTATATGCCCCCCTGGGGCCTGTTTCAATAAGGAGGTTCAACCAACTCTGAGTTTAAACTTGAACTCTGAGTTGACTTACCCTGAGATGGGAAACTCTGAGTTTTCGGTTACAGATCAGCTGAAATTAGTTAGTTCAATCAACTCTAAGTTGACTGACTCTGAGTTGAGCGCGTGCACCACAACCATAGAAAGCCATTATCAATGGAGCGCAGATATCATGAGTCACCATGGCAACAGCGCCAGACACAAAGAGGAATTACTGTTATACAGTGTTGGGTGTAATTAATTACCAAGTAATCTAAATATTGTAATTTTATTAAAGGGATTACTCTTTATTCTTCTGTAATTTAAAATAAAATCTGATGTAATCAGGTTAAATAGGCTACTGCATAGAGAACAATTCTGTGTAAAACAATAGTGATTTAACATACATTTGTAAAAGGTATATTTTTAATGTAACCTTCTCCCTCTACACACTTTGGTCAATTCAAGAATAATTCATGCAATTGTATTGTTAATTTGAAAGCATTAAAAGTGCAATTTATTGTCTCTCTTTGTGTTTTTCAAGTGGTTGAGGTTGATATGGGATTTAGTAATTAATAATAAGTAGACCAATACTTTCTAAATATAGTAATTATTACATTAATATAATTACACTGTTGAAGATGTCATTTGTAGCTAGTAATTAATAACTATTTTAGAGTAACTGTTATAATATCAGAGGTGAAACTGGAAGAACAGTATGTTGTTGGTTATTCAACCTAATTTTAATTTTCATGAAGGCTAGGTGCAATCCTGCAGGCATTAAAAGAATGTGGCAGCAGCTGAAAAAAAAAAAAAAAAAAAAAGTAATACTTTAATCAGGTAAGCCTTGAGCATATCATGGGTGTAGGCTACCTGACTTTACAAACATTTGACATATTAAATAACTAAATAGGATCTAGTGTCTAGCAGTGCAGCAGCATTTTTGGCTGAGGGAATTCCTTCATCAGAGCCAGTCACTCCCGGAGATCCAAGGGCCTTCATAAAATGTAAGAGGTCTACATATGTGTTATTTTTTTATATAGGGCATTTTAAATATTTCCATTTATTTTACTTTGGGTTGGTTTTTTCGTTGGTCCCAAAAGATTCTGATGGTAATATCTGTCTTTTGGAGCCTCCTGTCCCAACAGAACCCCAGCCTACTCAATACACAAGAAATTATGACAAATAGTGTTATAAAGTGTAGTCAACCAAATGCTCATCTTCACCGGACGATGGGGATGAAACAGTTTCTGCTGCCACAAAGAGACCTACAGAGGTAATGTTAATATTATGTGTCTACAGATCAGACAATCTACACATTCACATTTGTATGTGGAGAATCTAAGTTTAAATCTTAAGTATACAAATACATTCTTATATTTCGTGTGGAAGAACAGCAGGAAGAAGGTCCATCAACTTCTGGTGCACAGATGAACACACTTCAGTGATTTTCAGTTGCCAGTTAAGGAGTTATATAGACTTCATCTTATTAATAAAAAATAAAAAAACAGCGGTAAAAACAGCAATAAATAAATGTACAGAAAGAATGAATCAAGTGTTAAACACCACTTCCTCTTTAAAAAAGGGTAGGAGACCGCAAGAAACTCTGGGTTTACCGAAGAAAACCTGCTCCCGACCAGGTTAGGTTCAGAGAGTAAGTTGCCATGGTAACTGACTCTGAGTATAAGTTACCTCTCTTTCAGAAACGGGCTTGACTTACTCTGCTTTCTCGGGTTTGATATACCTCCCATTCTGAAACGGAAAACCCAGAGTTTCCCTCATTTTGGGGTTAACATACTCAGAGTTTTCACTTAACCTCCTTTCTGAAACAGGCCCCTGATCGACACCAGTGTGTGTGTGTGTGTGTGTGTGTGTGTGCGTGAATGCATGCGTGCGTGTGTGCGTGCGTGCGTGTGTGTGTGTGTGAATAAAACAACCACCATCAGTGGCCAATTTTCCACTCCACAAACTGACACAAACGTCATAACAGCAAACACACGCATTCACCCCTCTTTCTCTCTGCACTCCAAACTCATTCTTTCCAGTCACTCTACTGTCCGCTTTATCAAATCCCCACTCACTTCCTTCAAGCCATTTCTTCTTCAGTTGTACCTACACTCACTCATATCATGAACACCTCTCTTCACACAGCATTAAGAGGCTCAGGTAACTCCATTGCTTGAGAAACCCACTCTAAATCCAGCACATCTGGAAAACTACAGACCGGTATCCCTTCTTCCATTCATTGCTAAAACACTTGAGCGAGTCCTGTTCAACCAAGTCTCTACCTTTCTTACACAGAACAATCTCCTGGACAGCAACCAGTCTGGCTTCAGAAGCTTCACTCAACTGAGACGTCCCTGCTCTCGGTTATTGAGTCTCTGAGACTGGCAACAGCAGCTTCCAAGTCCTCAGTTCTCATCCTGCTGGATCTGCTGCGTTTGACACAGTTAACCACCAGATCCTCCTGTCAATCCTCAAGACAAAGGGCGTCTCGGGAACCGCACCACAATCTGAGGTGTTGTGGAGGGGTGAGGTGTCTCAGACCCAACATCTAGCTACTGGAGTGCCTCAGGGCTCAGTGCTGGGACCGCTTCTCTTCTCCATCTACATGTCCTCACTAGGATCTGTGATTCAGAAACATGGCTTTTCCTATCACTGCTACTCTGATGGCACACAACTCTACCTCTCACTCCAGCCAGAGGATCCGGCGGTAGATCATCGCATCTCAGCCTGCTGACAGACATTTATTACTGGATGAAAGACCTTCAACTCAACCTTGTGAGGACAGAGATGACAACTGCTCATGGTCTCAGAAGCGCTTGTTCTGTCCAGACTGGACTATTGTAATGCTCTCTTGGCTGGTCTCCCAGCATCTGTCAAACCTCTGCAACTGATCCAGAAGCTGCAGCAAGAGTGTCTTTATCGAGCCGAAGAGACGCACGTCACTCCTCTCCTCATAAACCCGCACTGGTTGCCAATTTAAACTCGCATCAGATTCAAGGCACTGATGTTTTCCTTCAGAACAACCACTAGCTCTGCTCCCCTATACCTAAACTCACTACTCCAGACGATGTGTCCTCCAGAAGCTTGTGTTCTGCAGGTGAACGGCGTGCCATCTTCTCAAAGAGGCACAGAATCTCTTTCACGGACCTTCACCTGGACTGCTCCCTGCTGGTGGACTCCCTGCCCAACTCAACCAAGCAGAGGCTTTAGCCATTTTCAAGAAACAGCTGAAGACGCGTCTTGTTCGTCAACACTTGATCCATTAATACTCAAAGTTATTATTCTATATCTACTTATATATTTTTTTAAACTTGCTATGTGTACTGTGCTGGACAAACTGGGACTGGTCACAGCACTTGCATATTGTTGGTCATCTATAATCACTTATTGTTGGTTTGATTACTTATACTGTTCATAGAAGTACGTCTCTCATTTGTGTCACTTTGGATAAAAGCATCTGCTAAATGGTTAAATGTAAGAGTGTGTGTGTGTTCTGCATTAGAGATATTCTATGGTCTCGACCCGTCATATGTGTGTGTGCTATGGATTGCACCAGATTTATTTATTTATTTATTTTGAAAATTTAAAAAAAAATCCACATTTTATCCCATTTCCCATCTATTCCAATAGGGAACAAATTGACCCGAGGGAATCTTACTTTACTTTTATTACTACCAAATAACTCCTTGAATCCAGTCAATTTTTTTTGTGTGTATGTGTATTCCAAGTTCAAGTGTTATAAAACTGACAAGGTCTTGTACCACTCCTATGAATACTCAATTGTATTTTTAAATTAAAAGGAAATGAATTTCGGGTCAAAATGACCAGAGGAGAGGATGTAAAATATGTCTATAAAGCTATTTCAACTATGTCTATTTCAACTTCCTGAAATAAAATAAGTTAAAAAAAAAATTTAATTTAATTTTAAGGTTTTAGTTTTAGTTAACAATAATAACCCTGTTTAGAGTTCTTTCACTTGTACACAGTCCATACGATAAATTACAGAATTGGTTAATAAAGATCACATTATCATCAGTAACACAGGTCATTAATTACTGTTATGTGCACAGCTATGTTTATTTACATAGCAATGAAGTGTGGGGAAAAGCCTCTCAGAGCAAAGATATTTCTAACCAAGGTCATGAAAGTGACTGGAAAACTAGCAGAAAGATATCTACTTCCGTAATGCAATCAATGAAGCGTCAAATTATAAGCCATGTCTTTTATCCTATTATTACTGTGAATATTTGAATGTTTCTCACCAACAAATACAGATACTGTGTGCTTTAAAAAAAAAGGATTTGTGAAGCTCTTTCACACACACATACACACATGACATCAGCTCTCGACTTTCAGATCACACAAGTTTGATCAAACTCCTCAGGGAACCGCCTGGCATGATCACACCGCGTCTGTCATTTCCAGAAGCAGAACTCTTTGATTATGCAGACCTGTCTTCCTGTGGCTGCTGCATCAAATCACAATTTTATCTTTTATAAAAAAAAACTTGGATGGGTGAAATGCAGAGCACAAATTCTGAGCATGGGACACCAACCCTGGCTACATGTCACGTCACTTGTTTCACTTCCATAGCAACAGGAATGAGCCAATGAGAGGAGAGAGCAGGAGAGACTCACCGTGGCCAGCTCGTCGAACTTCCCGAAGAGCTCGTTGAGCAGTTTGACCAGCTCCTGCGCGGTGCACTGCGACGCCAGACTCGTGAAGCCCACGATATCCGCAAACAAGATGCTGGAGGAACAGAGAGCAGGGGAAGGGGTTAGCCGTGCCGTTTGCTATCTAATGCCACTTTACATCAAAAGGATCTCAAAAAGGAAGAAAAAATTAATACAAATCTGAAAGTAATATATTACAGTTTTTTACAATCGCTATGACAGTTTTTTCAATACATTTAACAATTTTCCTAAACTCTTAACACACCAACACACCTAATACACACAATTGGCAAAACGGTTAATTTCATGCTCAAAATCACACATTGTAAACTAAACTCCAAAACTAATTTTCAAAATACAATAATTCACTAACACAATACACTATGTCTAACAAAACACTGCAAACATGTTTCAAAATCAAATAATTATTCAAAACACTAACACATGTTCTCTTCCAACAGGAACATTTAGTCAATCATAACACAATGACAAAAAAACACCAACATCAGCTGAAATTACAGAAACTGCATTATGTTATGTGTCAGGTCGGCCCTTATACAATAGACAGTATATTGTATTGATCATAGATGTGTTTTGCACTGTAGTTTCTTTTGAAGCCTCTCTACATTTGTGTTTTGTTGGGTTTAGTAAATGCATGCATTCTGCAAGATATACCTCTCCCTTGTCCTGGTCCTTGCCCTTTCTTTCTTTCTTTCTTTCTTTCTTTCTTTCTTTCTTTCTTTCTTTCTTTCTTTCTTTCTTTCTTTCTTTCTTTCTTTCTTTCTTTCTTTCTTTCTTTCTTTCTTTCTTTCTCTCTTTGTGTTGCTCTATATTGTTCCTTTTCCACACAAGATCAGCCCAAAGAGTCCTCTTTTATAACATATGATCATGTGATTGAAAGAAACTCAACACCTGAGAGTGCTTCTGAATGGGAATCATAACTTCAATAAGCTGTTTATCAGTAGCAATGAAATAAAATACAGGGAATATATTTGTGTTTCAATTCACAATATGCACAGCTGTTCACTTTGACTTTAGCTTATAAGTTATGTTTAGACAATGATGTTATCTGTTTTGACATACAGTGTGAAAGCATTTGTAAATTTGGCAGTAAAATTACATAGTTTTGGTATTGGTTGAGCTTGTGTGTAAAAGAAGTTCAAGCATTTTAAATTTGTGTTAACTGTATGCATTTTGTGTCAAAGCAACAAGAAATGTGTTAATTGTATAGCCTACAAAGACGGATGTTGTGCTAACCGTGTTAAGAGTTTAGGAAACTTGTTAAATGTATTGAAAAAACTGTCATAGCGATTGTAAAAAACTGTAAAGTTCATATTTCCTTTGAAGCAGTGAGCAGTTTAATATGGGTGTCACAATTTTATTGTCTGATTTGGATTAAATTATTCAGTGTAAGATGACAACTGTCAGGAAATATCATGTGTGGTCTGAGCTCCGGCACAGAGGCGCTGGCCTGTCTCTGTCTGTCCACCGCCGGTGTCATGATGAACGGGCAGAGACGGGTCCGCTGGGGTTAATCTAGCAAAGGCCGAGCTGAAGCCCTGAATGTTCTTTGTGATGAGAATAAATCTGTTCGTGCTCGAGTTCATTAGACAGGAGTGGAAGCGTTCTGCTTTCTCTCGCAGAGGTGCAACTTCTCTGCCGTCAAGATGTCTTATACGCAAGCAGATATTTCTATATGTATCATCTATAAGCATAATATAAAGAAAAATACATATAAATCTGTCTGTTTGTACACGTTTAGTGCTGGCATTGATCTCTTGCACCATGAGCAGCTGTAATGTTTGCTCTGATCCTCTGCTGTGAACTGTGAAGTCGAGAATCTGAATGTCATAAGCCAATAAAAAAAGTAGGATCACTCATTTCATAAAGCGGTGAGCGAGAGCTCAAGGTGTAAGTGAAGAACCAGGCGGCCTATAGATTACTAATGATTACCCTGTGTGTGTGTGTGTGTGTGTGTGTGTGTGTGTGCGTGCGTGCGTGCGTGTGTGTGTGTGTGTGTGTGTGTGTGTGTGTGTGTGTGTGTGTGTGTGTGTGTGTGCGTGCGTGCGTGCGTGCGTGCGTGCGTGCGTGCGTGCGTGCGTGCGTGGCGTGGCGTGCGTGCGTGTGTGCGTGCGTGTGTGTGTGTGTATAAACTAATGATTGTCTCCTCCATTTACAGCAAATAGCCTTTTAAAGACTGGAACATCCCTCATCAAATGTGTCATATGACCACCATGCCTAGTTTTTGTAAAGCAAATACATTTCTGTAACTGTGTTCTCACTTAAAGGGAACATCCTCTAGAACAGGTTTTCCTGCTTGAATGTTGATTATTCTCCTCATATTCTCCATTGTTGCGGCTCCTCTCTTCCCAGTCTGTCAGTAACGCTCTGTTTACTTCCTGTCTCTATGAAGCCCCTCCTTCTGAAAAGCACACTGTGCTCTGATTGGTCGGCTGGAGCAGTGTGTTGTGATTGCTCGAGCGCTTCGAGTGTGTTTGGGAAATGTCCCGCCCCTCACCATAACCGCCAGTTTAACACACTACTAACTAACTCAACCAGGCCCCGCCCCTTTATTCTGCGTATTAATTATTATAATGAGGAATATTGTGACGTGTTCGTTCCCGGAAGAAACTCAAGACTACAATGGAGGCGTTTCAGGAGTTCAGAAACACTGACGCTGATATAGAGAAGAACTGGAGCTTTACATGATCACACAGCAACACTACACACTGAAGACAGGTGAAGATGGAGAAAAGCAGAATAGCTCCTCTTTAACTACATATGTTTATTGATATTTCTTCAGTATTATTCTCAATTCTAAGCTTGCACTCAAATAAAATGTCTCCTACTGACTGAATCATTTATTTTCTGTTGTTTTCCATTAATATGTTCCAGCATTCAGCACTCACTTCCCCATCCAGTCAACAACCCCTGATACACCAAATCCTGTTTGAAGAGCTGATTCTCTGAGAAATACACAATCCAGTAGTGAAGCTGATCACGACCTCTGTTTCCACCTCCGCACACATACTTTCTGTCCTGTTTTATGTATAAACTCTGTAAGCAAGACGTCTCATGTGCGTGTCTTTGTGCATCTCAGGCAATGTATCTTGATTTAAGATATTCAGCTATTTGAATTTAGATATTTGCACTGTTAAGCAAGTTAAAAATAAACCATTTTTAACAATAAACAAAAAAACAGGAAGAACATTTTTCCAGGGCAGTAAACAGTTGCTGAATATGAGTCAGATCTGAAGCTCACACCACAGTAACTGCGATAGGCTTCAGTCTCTCTGGTTCTCATGAGTGTTAATAAACCTGGTCTGATGACGGTTTGGCCACCTGTCATTTGACTGCCTCCCACTGTCATAGTGATATGATGAAGATGACGATGATACACACACACACCAGAAACACATGAACACTGACGTCCAGCTCCATCTGAGCTGTGAAGCGACACACACATGAGAGCGAGGCGTCCCGCGGAGTGTGTGCGGAGGCGCAGGAACACTGAGCCGCTCAAATGCCGCTCTGTCAGATCACAGATGCCACCGTAACACTGCTGCCATGAATTCAGTTTGCTGTGAGTGTCTTAATGCGCGTCCATCTGTGACAGAGTTCATGCTGTTGACGAGCAATCAGATGAGAGTGACAGAATCTTTCAATCAATGAAGATAATGAGTGACAGATCAGGACAGAGACAAGCACGAGTTACACATCATTTAATCAGCCGTTATGTGCAATGACACGTGATGAACTGAAGACAAGAGGTTGCTAGGGTGTTCTTAGTGGCTGTGGTTGCTGGGACATTATGGACAGTAATTATTGGTGTCTTATCACTTGGTGAAAATGTTTAATTGTCTAAAAAGGCATGCCCTGAAAAAGGTCGACCAAGCACAACAGACTGACCAATCAGAGCAGAGTAGACCAATTACAACAGACTGGGCAATCTGACCAATCAGAGCAGAGTAGACCAATTACAACATGCTGACCAATCAGAGCAGAGTAGACCAATCACAACAGACTGACCAATCAGAGCAGAGTAGACCAATTACAACATGCTGACCAATCAGAGCAGAGTGGACCCATCACAACAGACTGGGGAACCGGACCAATCAGAGCAGAGTGGACCAATCACAACAGACTGGGCAATCTGACCAATCAGAGCAGAGTAGACCAATTACAACATGCTGACCAATCAGAGCAGAGTGGACCCATCACAACAGACTGGGGAACCGGACCAATCAGAGCAGAGTGGACCAATCACAACAGACTGGGCAATCTGACCAATCAGAGCAGAGTAGACCAATCACAGCAGACTGGGGAATCGGACCAATCAGAGCAGAGTGGACCAATCACAACAGACTGGGGAATCGGACCAATCAGAGCAGAGTAGACAAATTACAACAGACTCACCAAGCAGAGCAGAGTGGACCAATCACAACAGACTGGGCCATCTGACCAATCAGAGCAGAGTAGACCAATCACAACATACTGACCAATCAGAGCAGAGTAGACCAATCAAAGCAGAGTAGACAAATCACAACAGACTGACCAATCAGAGCAGACCAATTACAACATGCTGACCAATCAGAGCAGAGTAGGGCAATCACAACAGACTGGGCAATCTGACCAATCAGAGCAGAGTGGAACAATCACAACAGACTGACCAATCAGAGCAGAGTAGACCAATCACAACAGACTGACCAATCAGAGCAGAGTAGACCAATCACAACAGACTGGGCAATCTGACCAATCAGAGCAGAATAGACCAATAAGAACAGAACACTGGGTCATCTGACCAATCAGAGCAGAGTAGACCATTCACAACAGACTGGGCCATCTGACCAATCAGAGCAGAGTAGACCAATAAGAACAGAACACTGGGTCATCTGACCAATCAGAGCAGAGAAGACCAATCACAACAGACTGGGCCATCTGACCAATCAGAGCAGAGAAGACCAATCACAACAGAACACTGGGTCATCTGACCAATCAGAGCAGAGTAGACTCTCAGAAAGGAGTTGAGAGTTCAGACACTGAACCCTTTATTGACCTGTTTTAGACAGTGTGTGTAAAGAGCTGATGCTGCGATGTATATTATAAGAACATGAGTGTTTTTGACCTTGGATGCACATAAACCTGTTGTAGGAGACGTAAAATAAACATGAACAATCTGTAAAATAGCCTAGCAGGGGCACTTTAACGTGCTGGAGTTCTCCGAGTGATTTAATCTGTAAAGTCCAAACTGCCTCCTCTGTTGATGTTAATGATGCTTCCTCACTGAAGGAGAGGCGCCTGGAAAAAGCCGGAAATGTTCTGGATTAGTGATGACGACAAGATGAAATGGTTGTTTAATTTTAATGTGTTTAAATTGGCTACTTTTGTTTGTAAAGCCTGGATGAGGCGGCAGACTTGTTTATTTAAATACGTTTATGTATGTTGTGATAACTGGTCTTTTGTTGGTGATTTTGGTGTCTTCCCATTAGGGCTGGGCATACGCAAGACACAATAATAAAACTATTCATTCATTCATTCACTGAAACATAAGTCACCCTTTAAAGTAAATGTTTAAATATTGAAATATATACATATGCATATCACTGTTAGAAATACTGAAAAATATTTGGCGTTAATATTTCAGTGATGTCATAAAGAGTCAACCGGGCAGGAGGAGGAATGGCGCATATTCCCTCCCTCTGATCTGGACAGAAATACTCTTGAGCATGAGCAGATCTCTGTCAGTGTGTGTGTGTGTGTGTGTGTGTGTGTGTGTGTCTTTAAGCACTGCCAGCGTTACGCAACAGTCTTTAGTGTCCGTTGCAGTAAATCCCTGCAGAGGTTTAATCTGCAGACCAGCGAAGTGTCTGAGAAACGCCGCAGGACACACGGAGCTGAAGGACCTTCACTGCTCACGGATCCTGTGCTCCTCGAGAACACTCACAGTAATACAGGGAACGCTGACTGAAGAGCAGCAGAGAAACTCAGGACATTTTCATAAAACATTATGACAAACATGCATGTATTTGTTAGAAGAATGTCATTCACCGTGAGACTGAACATGTGCTGTAGTAAAGTGAACAGTAGAGGACGACCACTAGCGATAACTAGGGTGGAAAAATGGGGTTTGAACATTTTCCATTCAATTAAAAAAAAATTATATACAAATATATAATTAAATAAAATCACAATAATGACTATACCATGAGAATGCATTGTTATTATTGAATCAAATTTATAAAGATAGCCCTGACATGTAGAAAATGTTACATTTTGTTTATTTTACTGCCAAATGTACAATTTACTGTACAAGAAAGGGCAAGAAATAAAGTAAATTCTAGTCTTTTTGTAATGTAATTTTATATATATATTTCATATCCACGTGAGCTCATGTTTCAGGTGAGTGTGTGTTCATGTAGTGTACGGTTTTATCCGTGCATCTACAGAGAAACAGGAATAACTATAACACACTTTCAGCCACTGATGCCACTGATCTTTGCTGATGGGACAATAGTAAACTAATAAAGCAACAGTCAGCACTGTAAAATCAATGTGTCAGTCAACCTGAACTCATGCTGACTCGAGGTCCACCAGTCAGTCAGGGTGTAAACGAAGAAAAGTCATTATCAAGTTGACGTCAGTAACCTTTACATTTACAAAAGCCATCTCAGTCCGCGTTACCTGACGTTGTCGTGCCGCTGGATGTAAATCTTGTGGAAGATCCTCTCGGGTGGTTTGAGGAAGTCTTCCTTCATCTCCATGGCCACGTTCCTGGGCAGAAGACTCATCAGCAGACGCTCCTGCATGAGTGGACGTTCACATGAGAGATCAAGAACAACAGCACAAGCATCTCTGAAGAATGGAGGAATCAAGTCTGACCTGCTTCTCGTTCTCGTCCTCCATGCGCAGTCGCTCCTCGATGCAGTTTCGGGCCTGGAGAAAGGCTTTCCGCTGCGCTCGCTCCGTCAGGATGCGTACGAACAGACCGGACAGATTCACACTGGTGAAGAGGAGTGTGTTCGCCACCAGCTGCCAACATACAAACCAGATCAATCATTACAAGACATGTTGACACGACACAAGCTTCAATATGACAGCTTTAAAGAGGAGCTAGAGGATCTTCATCTGTCTTTAGTGTTGCTGTGTGATCATGTAAAGCTCCAGTTCTTCTCTATATCAGCGTCAGTGTTTCTGAACTCCTGAAACGCCTCCATTGTAGTCTTGAGTTTCTTCCGGGAACGAACACGTCACAATATTCCTCATTATAATAATGAATGCGCAGAATAAAGGGGCGGGCCTGGTTGAGGTAGTTAGTAGTGTGTTAAACTGGCGGTTATGGTGAGGGGCGGGACATTTCCCGAACACACTCGAAGTGCTCGACCAATCACAACACACTTCTCCAGCCGACCAATCAGAGCACAGTGTGCTTTTCAGAAGGAGGGGTTTCATAGAGACAGGAAGTGAACAGAGCGTTACTGACAGACTGGGAAGAGAGGAGCCGCAACAATGGAGAATATGAGGAGAATAATCAACATTCAAGCAGGAAAACCTGTTCTAGTCGAGCCTGAAAACTACAGCAAGACTTTGTAAAAGAGCACTAGAACAGATTGTGTCAGTGGAGCAATGTGAACAACAGCATTAAGTGTGGTTGTGGTTTCGTAGTTGTGTTTGTCCTCATCAGTGCTGGTTCTTTGTTCATATTCAGGTCGTAGAGTTAAGAGACGTGAGTCTATCTCCTCTTTATTGGATTAGATTCGTCAGAGGACACACGCACAGCGCCTTTATTTAGCCGGCCTTACTCTGCACAAGCACATGCTGGACACTCAGAGCTTTACACACAGACCAACATGAGTAACGGTTCACTGGGGTTCTATATACAACTCTAGGGTTCTTGAACCAATTTTAAAGAACCTTTTTGCCAAAAAGATTCTATATAATGTCTTAAATGACTGCAAAATACTTTTATGTTTATGTTATTTCAATGTTTTTTACCGATGAAGTAAGTTTGCATGCTCTTTAATTCATAAAATGTAATAAAAATTTTGAACAAAATGTATTAATTAAACAAAATGTATGGTTCGATATAGAAGCTTTTCTTCTAGGAATGTGTGACTCTTACAGTATAAAGTTCAGCATGTTTCTCTCTCTTTTTTCTAAATTCATCAGGATGAGGCCAGAATCATTCGTCCGCAAGTACGCAAATACAGAGATGAAGACTCGGCAACACACTAAATGCACAGTCCCATATACTGAACCTGTGTTTAAACAAAATGATAAAAACTACCCATTAACAATGATTTTTGCAAAGCTCAAATGTTAAGGGGTTGATAGAGTAATTATACCAGATGTGTTATTGTTCAGGTATTGTTCATATAAACATGTCAACTAGCTTTAACTACGTTGCTCAGCATGACTCTTTTGAGCATCACTATGTAGTTTTAGTTTTGTATCTGAGAGAGGAAAGTGTATCCACAGAAGGAGACAGTGTAAGTTCATGTCTACCAGAGTCTCTCGGGCAGCACTGAGAATCTAAAGGTGCATCAGTAAAATATAGCAGGCAAAATAACGTCTGTTGTCTACTGTCAGTAGTGTATGAAGCACAGCTCACACTGAAGTCACTCACACCAAGCAGCTTTGTGTCACTCAGTACAGTGAGTTCACATCTGCGTGTGGAAATCTTTGGCCCTCACACAAAATTCACTCCTCGATACATGCCTTACATTATGAACTGTTCACTTAAACTTTTCAGTAAGCAACTGCCCATGATACGTGTGTTTCAGGCCTAGAGGGAAATGAAACATTCATGTGAGTGACACTCAGTTCACATGTTTTTCCACTTCCATAAACAAGTAAACAAGCGCTAGACTGACGTATTTGACTGTTGTTCTCGCGTCTCGCACATGACACGGCAATCTAAAAACGAAAAGAAGTTCAACTTTAAAAACGTGTCTGTATACCTTGCTTGTTTTTCCTTGCACTGACTTGCGTCTCACATTTTTAACCACAAAAAAAAAAACTTTCAGGGTGACGTGGAGGGGTGAGGTGTCTAGGACCCAACATCTAGCTACTGGAGTGCCTCAGGGCTCAGTGCTGGGACCGCTTCTCTTCTCCATCTACATGTCATCACTAGGATCTGTGATTCAGAAACATGGCTTTTCCTATCACTGCTACGCTGACGTCACACAACTCTACCTCTCACTCCAGCCAGAGGATCCGGCGGTAGATGATCACATCTCAGCCTGCTGACTGACATTTATTACTGGATGAAGGACCATCACCTTCAACTCAACCTTATAAAGACAGAACTGCTTGCGTACTCGACCATCCCAACACTTCAGCACAACTTCTTCATTCAGTCAAGTCAAGTTAAGTCACCTTTTTTTATATAGCACTTTTTACAATACAGATTGTTTCAAAGCAGCTTTATAGTGATAACATGAAAATAATGCCACAAAGTTAGTTTCTGCTGTACATCAGATCTAGAAGAAAATACCATCACAGTCTACCTTAAGTAAGTTCACTGATGGTGCATTTTTGTTGTAAAAAAGTTATTACTTTAGTTAATTTATATATATATATATATAGCCACTTTGGAGAAAAGAGTGATGTCATCGTCCCACTCAGTTCAGTTCTCATATAATGGTGTCAATGCAGGCAAATCAATAATTTTGATTATTATTTAATCTCCATTCAGCTTGGCTTATCAACCATAACTCCTTCAGGACAGCCAGGAACCTTGGAGTTGTGATTGACGATCAGTTGAGCTTCTCAGACCACATTGCTTTATATAACATTAGGAGGATCTTCCTATCAGAGCTACACAACTCCTGGTCCAAGCTCTTGTTCTCTCCAGACTGGACTATTGTAATGTCCTCTTGACAGGCCTTCCAACATGCATTGCAGCAAGAGTGGTGCCAACCATTCCTGACATGATTTCCATGTGTTATTTTAGTGCTATGTCTGTATGCATCAGTCCCACAGGAGACCAGTGCTGATCACTAACCCTAACTTCACAGTCACATCTATAGACGTCTGTGGATCCGCTATGGATCATCTGAAGCCTCATTGCTCATGTCTGTGCTAAAATAGCTTTCAGAAGTGTGTCTGGTCTCTGTTCAGAGCCGTCCTACTTCGAGCCGCTCGTCCTCTGGGTGAATCTGGACCCAACTAACAGTTTCTGGGAACTTAACAACACTCGTAACACTGAACTTTTGATTACACCCTGAAGAGTCATGTTTCCATGCACTAATCATAACTACAGTTATGGTCACTTTGTGACAACAATGTGCAATATCTTTACTGAAACTGTCAAGTGTCTGTATTGTAGTGTGTTACATTTCTGGTGTCTTAATTATTGTTGTTGTGTTGTCATGTGTGGATCCACCGCAAGGTTTGATATTTAAATTCATTGTATAATACATGCAATGACAATAAAAGGAATTGAATTGAATTAAATTAATTTCCCATTTGCCCCAAAAGATCAAATCCACATTTCTGACTTTCCATAAGAGGACAGAAATATCAAGCGATTGGTTACGTTGATCAGAAGAGAGAGTTTAAGGTCTTCAATTATTGCAAAATGCTTTCATGTCACGAAACAAAATGGATTAATTACAACTAAATCTATAAAAGGATCCCATGATTAAACCCTAAGGTTCTGTATATGAAGCGCCTGACAGCTTTATGGTTCGATATTGAAGCTTTTCTTCTAGGAGTGTGTGACTCTCAGTATAAAGTTCAGCAAGTTTCTGTCTTTTTTCTAAAGTCATCAGGATGAGGCCAGAAACATTCGTCACGCAAGTACAGACATGAAGACTCGGACACACTGCAGATGCACAGTCCCACACACTGAACCTGTGTTCTCATCTGAAAATAAAACGATGAAAACTACCCCAATAACAAAGAGGAGCATTCACTAGTTTACTGTAATAATGCAGTAGATGTAACACAAAGTATAGTGTGATAAATATACATACATTTTTTAAATAGATTTGTGATGTTAATAACCGGAAACGCGTCATCACAGTCTTTACCTCCTTCAACACCTTCCAGCAAATCAACAGATATTATTAAAGCGTTAACCTTTCAGAAAAGTGAATGATCGCAGGACTATTTTGTTTAAAATCAATCTGTACAATGGCAGCTATAATATGAGATTATCACTTAACATATTTCAACTTAATAAACTCAGAGATCTTAGACCTTCTGATTCAGATTTTCCCACTAAAACAAATAATTTAGAAGATTACTGGAGTGCATTTACAATTAAATACTATGTCAGTCTTTCTCCTTTAAAATGTCACGTGTAATGCCACGTGTTCCGTTTCTTCCTAATTAACCTATTTGTGAAATTTAGCAAATTACAGAGTGTAAAAATTTCTCTCCTCGAGCATGCACTTAACTGGAGAACCAGAGTAAGCAGTCAATCATACAGATTGATTGCATGGCAGGAGTGTTTTAAACATCCGAACAAACAGATTGACGCAGAGCTTCTCGAACATAATCTTGATTATGCGTGATGATCAAATAGGCTAGATGAGCTTTCGAAAAGCCTGTTGAGCAGTCAGCTTATGTGTTGTATTTCCCTGCATTGTAGCAATTACTGCGTTTAACATGGAAAACGAATCGGAAGGGCATCGCTGTCTGAGCGCGCGCGCTCGCTGTCCAGTGCTGAACTCATGAACTATATTACGCGTGTGTGTAAAGAAGCAGAGGCTCACCGCTCTCCACAGGCGTTGCGTCTTCGCCGTCACCGACGCGGCCCGCGACGACCGTGTGCGACACGGACACCAGCAGCCCGAAGAGCAGCGCGAGCAGCGTCCGCACGGGCAAGCAACGCGTACGCCACGAACGTCAGCAACAGCAGCGGCCACACGCCCTGCTCCGGACCCGCGGCGCCCGACGCGCCCGACGCGTGCGGGAACGGGCAGCACAGCAGCGCGAAGGTGAGGCTGAAGAACAAGCTCAGGTGCGCGATCTGCTGCAGCTGGGGCACCTGCAGGTACTTGACGTTGCTGACGATGAAGAGCGCGATGAAGACGACGCAGTGCACGGGGTAGGAGCACTTGGCGACGCTGAGGCCGGCGCCGGACAGCAGCAGCTCCAGCAGACTGAGCCCGGAGGACAGCAGGAGGAGCACGCACAGCGCCTTCAGCGTGGGACGCCTGCTCCAGCTTCAGGTTGTAGTTGTGGAAGAGCGACTCGAGCTCCTTGCAGTCGAACTCGTCCTCGCACGCGATGACCCGGGCGGGCAGTGGCTCCTCCGGCGCCGGGTCTTGACTTTCTGGAACGGCAATTCGTCCATGGCGCGAGGGCCATTCACGCGCCGGAGAGACGCGCGATCCGCAGGTGGTGCAGAGGCATGTCTGGCGGGAGAGATAGAGCTGGTTCGCTCGAGAGAGAGAGAGAGAGAGAGAGACTGGCCTCAAGCTCGCGCGGCTCAGACTGGATCACGCCTGCGCAACGCGAGCCGCGATAATTCTGCTGATTGACAAGAGCGCGGATCTCCGAGGAGCAGCGCGAGCGAGCGAGGCACACACGACCCACACACGGTGTTCAAGACACGGGCTGCAGCTTGATGTTTTTACAGGGGGGTAAAAAAAAAAAAAAAGGAACCTGGAAAACAGAGAAAAATTAAACATATCTACAGAACAAATGTTACATTTGAAAGACCATGTTGCTATTAAAATAGTTTAAGATCTTTAAACGTGTTCTGACATCCACCATAATAACACGACGAGGAGAAAGTCATGAAGAATCGAAGTTCATCACAAGCAGCAGAGATAAATGCACACAGTGGCACACACACACACACACACACACACACACACACACACACACACACACACACACACACACACACACACACACACACACACCATTCTAACAAGTAACAACACAAGACACTGAACATTCATTGGTAACACTTTACAATAAGGTTCATTAGTTAACATTAGTTAACTACATTAGTTAACATTAACAAATAATGAACTGCACTTATACAGCATTTATTCATCTTTGTTAATGTTAATTTCAACATTTACTAATACTTTATTAAAATCTTGTTAACATGAGTTAATGCACTGTGAACTAACATGAACTAACTTGAACAGCTTTATTCATAACATTAACAAAGATTAATAAATACTGTAACAAATGTATCGCTCATTGTTAGTTCATGTTAGTTAATACATTAACTAATGTTTAATAAATTAACCTTATTGTAAAGTGTTACCATTAAAATTAGTGAAAAATTAGCTTGACCCCACACAGACTGTTTTACTTAAAATGTGTGTTCTAATATTTCAGCACATCCTTGATAAATCTAGCCTGGGTCATTTGAATATGACCAATTACAGGCCAATCTCTAATTTACCCTTCCTGGCAATTTAAAAAAAAAGATAAGTATTAGCCTCTCAAATACGATCCTACTTAACTGTCTTTCTGAACCTTTTCAGTCTGGATTTGGCCAATCACAAAGTACTGAAACGGCTCTTATTCGTGTGGCTGAAGATATCCTTGGATTCTGGGTTTGCAAACATCCTAATTCTTCTTGATCTAAGATCAGCGTTT
Organism: Phoxinus dragarum; assembly: GCA_033366665.1. Classification (NCBI taxonomy): domain Eukaryota; kingdom Metazoa; phylum Chordata; class Actinopteri; order Cypriniformes; family Leuciscidae; genus Phoxinus; species Phoxinus dragarum. The sequence continues at coordinate 65,973 of JARPMJ010003416.1, read as the reverse complement.
GATGCTATCTGTCGTGATGTCCTCATTCCCGTCTTCCTGATATCGGAACCAGTTGTTCTGCTCTTTCCTGGTTCATTTCTTATCTCACTGAAAGAAAGCACTCTAAAAAATGGGGTTTCAACCCAAGGGCTGTAAGGACAGAAAACATCATTTTACCCAGCATACTGGGTTGATTCGTTTTTAGTACTAGTTTTTTTTTTTTTTTTTTTTTGCTTCATACTGTAATTTTTTTTTTTTTTTGCTTCATACTGTACATTAATTAATGTTTACGGATTAACTTTATCCTCTAAATAAAAATAAAATAAACTCCACACAACCACTGGTTTGCATTGTAATAATTTTTTTAATCATATTTTACAGTATAGCATATTTCATATACTGTATAGTTTTGAATACATATTGCCTACATTTAAGCTCGTTTAACAAATCTTAAAATTACAAATCACATCGTGCCCCTGTATTTTGCTGTGCATAAAATTAAACGATATATCAATGACGAATATATAGATTAAAAAATGTACACAAACCTGCTCTCTCCTGAAGAGGTCGCAAAAAGCCCGGGATAAATAACTCAACCCCATAAGGTCTGACCCAGGAGCTGGGTAACACAAAAGCTACCCCAAACACTGAAAAAATAACCCCAAAAATGTACATAGAAAGCTCAACCCAGGATTTGGGTAGAAAAATAACCAAATATATAGTTGAGAGTGTACATAAGGGGGTATAAGTGCCCACAGCTCCACTGACACAGGGTGTCCCACAGGGCTCCGCTCTGGGGTCCGTTGCTTTTTATCCTCTACATGCACACACTTGGTGATATCATACGCAAGTATGGACTTCGTTAGTTTATACCGATGACGTCCAAATATTCTTACCACCGCCTCTGATATTCATCTCGGCCCGACTCACTCACCGCATGTATTAGAGAAATCAAGAACGCGATATCTCTGAACTTTCTTAAATTAAATGACAGCAAAACTGAAATAATGCTGATTGGCTCCACCAAACCTGTTAATAATAATGGACTTGTGCTTTGTCTTAGATTGGGTTCTTGTTAAACTCTTCTCTCCTGTAAGTAGTATTGGTGTTTTATATGATTCCTCTCTTTCACTTGTTTCTCATATTCCTTCAGTTGTTAAAAACTCTTTTTATCACCAGTGTAATATCGGATGTTTCCGCTCCTCAATCTGACTGATAGAAGCCCTCATCCATGCACTGATAACGTCTCGTTCTGGCAACTGCAATGCCTTGTTAATTGGCCTACAAGAAACACACACACACACACACACATTAAAAGGCTACAGTACGTATAAACTGCGGATGCAAGAATGCTCAGCTCGACTAGACGTAGTTTGTAATAACTTCGTAATATTTCTTCTCTATCTGCCTTTACGTCTCAACTTAAAACATACTTGTTCTCAATTAATTGTATTTGATGTTTCGGTAACACTTTATTTCGATAGTACACTTTAGACATTCTACTAACTATAAGTAACTTTGCAGCAACATGTCAACTAACTGTAATTAGAGTATTAACAGACTGCTTGATATCTGATAACTCTTTATTTTGTTGGTCCACCAAAAGATATTCTACTGACTATAAGTAACTTGGCAACTACAAGTCAACTTATTCTCCTAACCCTAACCTACCACCTAACCTAACCTAACCTACCACCTAACCCTAACCTAACCTAACCTAACCTAACCTAACCTAACCTAACCTAACCCTAACCCTAACCCTAACCCTAACCCTAACCCTAACAGTCTACTGACAGTCTACTGACAGTCTACTACACTCAACTAATACTCTAATGAGAGTTAGTTGACATGTAGTTGAAAAGTTACTAATAGTTAGTAGAATGTCTAAAGTGGACTATCGAAATAAAGTGTAACCGATGTGTTTGTGTTTATTTGTATGTTGTTTGTAAACTGTACATTTACTCGTTTGTATAATTAAACTGTAACAATGCTGTTACATTATTGTGCAGCCAGTGTGTAGTGTAGTGTAGTGTCTGTATTACAGTGTAATCATGCATTTATGTACTGAGTAATATTAACGAACTACATGCACTTGCTATGGGTTAGGGGTTTGGGGTTTGGTTTAGGGTTAGTTGCTCTCTCTCTCTCTCTCTCTCTCTCTCTCTCTCTCTCTCTCTCTCTCTCTCTCTCTCTCATAGTGAATGCTAATAGAGCTATTACCGATCCTCTGATCTGACCTGCATGACAACACACTTGCATGTTGATTTGTCTCTGTCCTTCGGTTCACAGATGAAACATGCTCTTAATCCTCAAACACTCAAAAAGTCTCCATGTGCAAACAGATCTCAATGCAGATCTTGTTCGGTTTTCAGGATGACCTGCATTTTACACTTGACTTCGTTAAAAAATTACTTTAAAAATGCTAAAGTAAAACCTGGTTCAGTAATTGTTCCTATAGGATTAAGGTTAGGGTTTGGTTTAAAGTTTATCAAAAATCATAAATTGACTAGTACAATCAGCATAACATTGAATTAAACATGACATTTTGAAGTAGAAAGACATTTTTACTAGCCTGGGTGCCAGCCTGAACCCCGCCCACAACATTTTTTTGGTCGGGAAGTGTCGGTCGGACTTGATCCATTGAGGAGTAATTATGTTCGGCTCCCAGAAAGCCGAGCCAATCAAATTGCCAGGGCGGGCTTTAATCGGTGATGGACAGATGGTCTGCGGTTACGTAATCATCACGTCATCAAAGAGCGGTTGGGGTTGAATTGGTTTTCCACAAAGACGACTGAAGCTGGAGGATTGAGATGTTTAGATTCTGCTATCGCGTCTGTTATAAAAGAAATCGACAGCGCATTCATTTTAAAAGACGAACAGAGAACTGCAATCAAGGCATTTGTCGATCGGAAAGATGTGTTTGCCGTCCTTCCAACGGGATTCGCCAAAAGTTTAATTTATCAGCGGGCTCCGATGGTGGCTAAGAAGATGGGACGCAATGAAAACCAATGGAAGGGATGCGCTCATGATCTCTGTTCTCTGAAGCCTCAGATGAACACGCTTATTCAGCCTCAGATGAACACGCTTCTCCAGCCTCAGATGAACACGCTTCTTCAGCCTCAGATGAACACCCTTCTCCAGCCTCAGATGAACACGCTTCTCCAGCCTCAGATGAACACACTTCTTCAGCCTCAGATGAACACGCTTCTCCAGCCTCAGATGAACACGCTTCTCCAGCCTCAGATGAACACACTTCTTCAGCCTCAGATGAACACGCTTCTCCAGCCTCAGATGAACACACTTCTTCAGCCTCAGATGAACACTCTTCTCCAGCCTCAGATGAACACGCTTCTCCAGCCTCAGATGAACACGCTTCTCCAGCCTCAGGTGAACACGCTTCTCCAGCCTCAGATGAATACACTTCTTCAGCCTCAGATGAACACGCTTCTCCAGCCTCAGGTGAACACGCTTCTTCAGCCTCAGGTGAACACGCTTCTCCAGCCTCAGATGAACACGCTTCTTCAGCCTCAGGTGAACACGCTTCTCCAGCCTCAGATGAACACGCTTCTCCAGCCTCAGATGAACACGCTTCTTCAGCCTCAGATGAACACACTTCTCCAGCCTCAGATGAACACACTTCTTCAGCCTCAGATGAACACACTTCTCCAGCCTCAGATGAACACGCTTCTCCAGCCTCAGATGAACACGCTTCTCCAGCCTCAGGTGAACACGCTTCTCCAGCCTCAGATGAATACACTTCTTCAGCCTCAGATGAACACGCTTCTCCAGCCTCAGATGAACACACTTCTCCAGCCTCAGGTGAACACGCTTCTCCAGCCTCAGATGAACACGCTTCTCCAGCCTCAGATGAACACGCTTCTCCAGCCTCAGGTGAACACGCTTCTCCAGCCTCAGATGAATACACTTCTTCAGCCTCAGATGAACACGCTTCTCCAGCCTCAGGTGAACACGCTTCTTCAGCCTCAGGTGAACACGCTTCTCCAGCCTCAGATGAACACGCTTCTCCAGCCTCAGGTGAACACACTTCTCCAGCCTCAGGTGAACACGCTTCTCCAGCCTCAGGTGAACACACTTCTTCAGCCTCAGATGAACACGCTTCTTCAGCCTCAGATGAACACGCTTCTTCAGCCTCAGATGAACACGCTTCTCCAGCCTCAGGTGAACACACTTCTCCAGCCTCAGATGAACACGCTTCTCCAGCCTCAGGTGAACACACTTCTTCAGCCTCAGGTGAACACGCTTCTCCAGCCTCAGATGAACACGCTTCTTCAGCCTCAGATGAACACGCTTCTCCAGCCTCAGATGAACACGCTTCTTCAGCCTCAGATGAACACACTTCTCCAGCCTCAGATGAACACGCTTCTCCAGCCTCAGGTGAACACGCTTCTCCAGCCTCAGATGAACACGCTTCTCCAGCCTCAGGTGAACACACTTCTCCAGCCTCAGGTGAACACGCTTCTCCAGCCTCAGGTGAACACACTTCTTCAGCCTCAGGTGAACACGCTTCTCCAGCCTCAGATGAACACGCTTCTTCAGCCTCAGATGAACACGCTTCTCCAGCCTCAGATGAACACGCTACTTCAGCCTCAGATGAACACGCTTCTCCAGCCTCAGATGAACACACTTCTTCAGCCTGAGATGAACACGCTTCTCCAGCCACAGATGAACACTCTTCTCCAGTCTCAGATGAACACGCTTCTCCAGTCTCAGATGAACACGCTTCTCCAGCCTCAGATGAACACGCTTCTCCAGCCTCAGATGAACACTCTTCTCCAGTCTCAGATGAACACGCTTCTCCAGCCTCAGATGAACACGCTTCTCCAGCCTCAGATGAACACGCTTCTTCAGCCTCAGATGAACACGCTTCTTCAGCCTCAGATGAACACGCTTCTCCAGCCTCAGATGAACACGCTTCTTCAGCCTCAGATGAACACGCTTCTTCAGCCTCAGATGAACACGCTTCTCCAGCCTCAGATGAACACGCTTCTTCAGCCTCAGATGAACACGCTTCTCCAGCCTCAGATGAACACGCTTCTTCAGTCTCAGATGAACACGCTTCTCCAGCCTCAGATGAACACTCTTCTCCAGCCTCAGATGAACAGGCTTCTTCAGCCTCAGATGAACACGCTTCTCCAGCCTCAGATGAACACGCTTCTTCAGCCTCAGATGAACACGCTTCTTCAGCCTCAGATGAACACACTTCTTCAGCCTCAGATGAACACTCTTCTTCAGTCTCAGATGAACACGCTTCTTCAGCCTCAGATGAACACTCTTCTTCAGCCTCAGATGAACACTCTTCTCCAGCCTCAGATGAACACGCTTCTCCAGCCTCAGATGAACACTCTTCTTCAGCCTCAGATGAACACTCTTCTCCAGCCTCAGATGAACACGCTTCTTCAGCCTCAGATGAACACTCTTCTCCAGCCTCAGATAAACACGCTTCTTCAGCCTGAGATGAACACGCTTCTCCAGCCACAGATGAACACTCTTCTCCAGTCTCAGATGAACACGCTTCTCCAGTCTCAGATGAACACGCTTCTCCAGCCTCAGATGAACACGCTTCTCCAGCCTCAGATGAACACTCTTCTCCAGTCTCAGATGAACACGCTTCTCCAGCCTCAGATGAACACGCTTCTCCAGCCTCAGATGAACACGCTTCTTCAGCCTCAGATGAACACGCTTCTTCAGCCTCAGATGAACACGCTTCTCCAGCCTCAGATGAACACGCTTCTTCAGCCTCAGATGAACACGCTTCTTCAGCCTCAGATGAACACGCTTCTCCAGCCTCAGATGAACACGCTTCTTCAGCCTCAGATGAACACGCTTCTCCAGCCTCAGATGAACACGCTTCTTCAGTCTCAGATGAACACGCTTCTCCAGCCTCAGATGAACACTCTTCTCCAGCCTCAGATGAACAGGCTTCTTCAGCCTCAGATGAACACGCTTCTCCAGCCTCAGATGAACACGCTTCTCCAGCCTCAGATGAACACGCTTCTTCAGTCTCAGATGAACACGCTTCTCCAGCCTCAGATGAACACTCTTCTTCAGCCTCAGATGAACACGCTTCTCCAGCCTCAGATGAACACGCTTCTTCAGCCTCAGATGAACACGCTTCTCCAGCCTCAGATGAACACTCTTCTTCAGCCTCAGATGAACACGCTTCTCCAGCCTCAGATGAACACGCTTCTCCAGCCTCAGATGAACACTCTTCTCCAGCCTCAGATGAACACGCTTCTTCAGCCTCAGATGAACACGCTTCTCCAGCCTCAGATGAACACTCTTCTCCAGTCTCAGATGAACACGCTTCTCCAGCCTCAGATGAACACGCTTCTTCAGCCTCAGATGAACACACTTCTCCAGCCTCAGATGAACACGCTTCTTCAGCCTCAGATCAACACGCTTCTTCAGCCTCAGATGAACACGCTTCTTCAGTCTCAGATGAACACGCTTCTTCAGTCTCAGATGAACACGCTTCTTCAGTCTCAGATGAACACGCTTCTCCAGCCTCAGATGAACACTCTTCTCCAGCCTCAGATGAACACGCTTCTCCAGCCTCAGATGAACACGCTTCTCCAGCCTCAGATGAACACTCTTCTTCAGCCTCAGATGAACACGCTTCTCCAGCCTCAGATGAACACTCTTCTCCAGTCTCAGATGAACACGCTTCTCCAGCCTCAGATGAACACGCTTCTCCAGCCTCAGATAAACACGCTTCTTCAGCCTCAGATGAACACGCTTCTTCAACCTCAGATGAACACGCTTCTTCAGCCTCAGATGAACACGCTTCTCCAGCCTCAGATGAACACGCTACTTCAGCCTCAGATGAACACTCTTCTCCAGTCTCAGATGAACACGCTTCTCCAGCCTCAGATGAACACGCTACTTCAGCCTCAGATGAACACTCTTCTTCAGCCTCAGATGAACACACTTCTCCAGCCTCAGATGAACACGCTTCTCCAGCCTCAGATGAACACGCTTCTCCAGCCTCAGATGAACACGCTTCTCCAGCCTCAGATGAACACGCTTCTTCAGTCTCAGATGAACACGCTTCTCCAGCCTCAGATGAACACGCTTCTCCAGCCTCAGATGAACACGCTTCTTCAGTCTCAGATGAACATGCTTCTCCAGCCTCAGATGAACACGCTTCTTCAGCCTCAGATGAACACGCTTCTTCAGCCTCAGATGAACACGCTTCTTCAGTCTCAGATGAACACGCTTCTCCAGCCTCAGATGAACACGCTTCTTCAGCCTCAGATGAACACGCTTCTCCAGCCTCAGATGAACACGCTTCTCCAGCCTCAGATGAACACGCTTCTTCAGCCTCAGATGAACACTCTTCTCCAGCCTCAGATGAACACTCTTCTCCAGCCTCAGATGAACACGCTTCTTCAGCCTCAGATGAACACGCTTCTTCAGCCTCAGATGAACACGCTTCTTTAGTCTCAGATGAACACGCTTCTCCAGCCTCAGATGAACACGCTTCTTCAGCCTCAGATGAACACGCTTCTCCAGCCTCAGATGAACACGCTTCTCCAGCCTCAGATGAACACGCTTCTCCAGCCTCAGATGAACACACTTCTCCAGCCTCAGATGAACACGCTTCTTCAGCCTCAGATGAACACGCTTCTTCAGTCTCAGATGAACACGCTTCTTCAGCCTCAGATGAACACGCTTCTTCAGCCTCAGATGAACACGCTTCTTCAGCCTCAGATGAACACGCTTCTTCAGCCTCAGATGAACACGCTTCTTCAGCCTCAGATGAACACACTTCTTCAGCCTCAGATGAACACTCTTCTTCAGTCTCAGATGAACACGCTTCTCCAGCCTCAGATGAACACGCTTTTTCAGCCTCAGATGAACACGCTTCTTCAGCCTCAGATGAACACGCTTTTTCAGCCTCAGATGAACACGCTTCTTCAGCCTCAGATGAACACGCTTCTCCAGCCTCAGATGAACACGCTACTTCAGCCTCAGATGAACACGCTTCTCCAGCCTCAGATGAACACTCTTCTCCAGCCTCAGATGAACACGCTTCTCCAGCCTCAGATGAACACGCTTCTCCAGCCTCACATGAACACTCTTCTCCAGCCTCAGATGAACACGCTTCTCCAGCCTCAGATGAACACTCTTCTCCAGCCTCAGATGAACACGCTTCTCCAGCCTCAGATGAACACGCTTCTCCAGCCTCAGATGAAAACTCTTCTCCAGCCTCAGATGAACACGCTTCTTCAGCCTCAGATGAACACTCTTCTCCAGCCTCAGATGAACACTCTTCTCCAGCCTCAGATGAACACTCTTCTCCAGCCTCAGATGAACACGCTTCTCCAGCCTCAGATGAACACGCTTCTCCAGCCTCAGATGAACACGCTTCTCCAGCCTCAGATGAACACGCTACTTCAGCCTCAGATGAACACTCTTCTTCAGCCTCAGATGAACACGCTTCTCCAGCCTCAGATGAACACGCTTCTCCAGCCTCAGATGAACACGCTTCTCCAGCCTCAGATGAACACGCTTCTCCAGCCTCAGATGAACATGCTTCTCCAGCCTCAGATGAACACGCTTCTTCAGTCTCAGATGAACACGCTTCTCCAGCCTCAGATGAACACGCTTCTCCAGCCTCAGATGAACACGCTTCTCCAGCCTCAGATGAACACGCTTCTCCAGCCTCAGATGAACATGCTTCTCCAGCCTCAGATGAACACGCTTCTTCAGTCTCAGATGAACATGCTTCTCCAGCCTCAGATGAACATGCTTCTCCAGCCTCAGATGAACACGCTTCTTCAGCCTCAGATGAACACGCTTCTTCAGTCTCAGATGAACACGCTTCTCCAGCCTCAGATGAACACGCTTCTTCAGTCTCAGATGAACACGCTTCTCCAGCCTCAGATGAACATGCTTCTCCAGCCTCAGATGAACACGCTTCTCCAGCCTCAGATGAACACGCTTCTCCAGCCTCAGATGAACACGCTTCTTCAGCCTCAGATGAACACGCTTCTTCAGTCTCAGATGAACACGCTTCTCCAGCCTCAGATGAACACGCTACTTCAGCCTCAGATGAACACTCTTCTTCAGCTTCAGATGAACACTCTTCTCTAGCCTCAGATGAACACGCTTCTTCAGTCTCAGATGAACACGCTTCTCCAGCCTCAGATGAACACGCTTCTTCAGCCTCAGATGAACACGCTTCTTAAGTCTCAGATGAACACGCTTCTCCAGCCTCAGATGAACACGCTTCTCCAGCCTCAGATGAACACGCTTCTTCAGCCTCAGATGAACACGCTTCTTCAGTCTCAGATGAACACGCTTCTCCAGCCTCAGATGAACACGCTTCTTCAGCCTCAGATGAACACTCTTCTCCAGCCTCAGATGAACACTCTTCTCCAGCCTCAGATGAACACGCTTCTTCAGCCTCAGATGAACACTCTTCTCCAGCCTCAGATGAACACTCTTCTCCAGCCTCAGATGAACACGCTTCTCCAGCCTCAGATGAACACGCTTCTTCAGTCTCAGATGAACACGCTTCTCCAGCCTCAGATGAACACGCTTCTTCAGCCTCAGATGAACACGCTTCTCCAGCCTCAGATGAACACGCTTCTTCAGTCTCAGATGAACACGCTTCTCCAGCCTCAGATGAACACTCTTCTCCAGCCTCAGATGAACACGCTTCTTCAGCCTCAGATGAACACTCTTCTCCAGCCTCAGATGAACACTCTTCTCCAGCCTCAGATGAACACGCTTCTTCAGCCTCAGATGAACACGCTTCTTCAGCCTCAGATGAACACGCTTCTCCAGCCTCAGATGAACATGCTTCTCCAGCCTCAGATGAACACGCTTCTTCAGTCTCAGATGAACACGCTTCTCCAGCCTCAGATGAACACGCTTCTCCAGCCTCAGATGAACACGCTTCTCCAGCCTCAGATGAACACGCTTCTCCAGCCTCAGATGAACACTGCTTCTCCAGCCTCAGATGAACACGCTTCTCCAGCCTCAGATGAACACGCTTCTCCAGCCTCAGATGAACACGCTACTTCAGCCTCAGATGAACACTCTTCTTCAGCCTCAGATGAACACGCTTCTCCAGCCTCAGATGAACACGCTTCTCCAGCCTCAGATGAACACGCTTCTCCAGCCTCAGATGAACATGCTTCTCCAGCCTCAGATGAACACGCTTCTTCAGTCTCAGATGAACACGCTTCTCCAGCCTCAGATGAACACGCTTCTCCAGCCTCAGATGAACACGCTTCTCCAGCCTCAGATGAACACGCTTCTCCAGCCTCAGATGAACATGCTTCTCCAGCCTCAGATGAACACGCTTCTTCAGTCTCAGATGAACATGCTTCTCCAGCCTCAGATGAACATGCTTCTCCAGCCTCAGATGAACACGCTTCTTCAGCCTCAGATGAACACGCTTCTTCAGTCTCAGATGAACACGCTTCTCCAGCCTCAGATGAACACGCTTCTTCAGTCTCAGATGAACACGCTTCTCCAGCCTCAGATGAACACGCTTCTTCAGTCTCAGATGAACACGCTTCTCCAGCCTCAGAGTGTGGCAGACAAGAGGATCTGCTACGGAAAAAAACATTTGTTTACTTTCACTTTCAGTTTAGTGTAATTAGGGGTGGAGTATCGAATTAACGACGGAAGGAAGGTCTATGAAAAGGGAGTGTTTTCTTACCTTCAATCAGAAGCGTCATCCGGTTGGTTGCATCCGAGGTTACCCGTTGTGAGAGGGATTTACGGTGGAGAACGGCTGTGTCAAGCAGCTGCTGCATGTATGTCTGGTGCGAGCATGAAGGTCGGCTGAAGTTTCGCAATCCAGACCAACTAGTGTCAGGTAGCTGAAGACAAGGCAACTGCCCATCCACTTATCCTGGTTCCTGGTGTCTGGTGACCCATAAACTTATTGGTGCCTTGTGATTCTCTGAAAACCGGTCAGTACACCTGCGCCGCCATTACACACGCTACTACGCACACACATACTTGCATAATTTTCACGTTCACACATTCTGTGTATTCTGAGTTGTTTATAATTAGTGTTCGCCGTTAAAATTAATGTTGATGTTGTTGTAATGTTGATTTACCACTGAATGAATGAGATGTTCATCCAATGTGTTGTTTGCTTTTTCTCTTTTCTTTTATGGACCTTTTTGTGATTCATTGTGGACGCGAATCTGTGGATTAGCGTGACGCGGTTGGTTTCCGGCACGGATCCCGACCAGTTAGATGATCTAAACAGATCAGCTGAGACCGCTTGTGTGCCCTTTATTTTCTTTTTATTTTTTGCTTTCTTTGTTTGATGTGAATTATGACCATGAATATGTGTCGAAAAATAAATATCTGTGAAAGGAAAATTCTTTTTTCTTGATTATTATAATTTGTTGTGTAACAGGTGGATATATTTTTTGCTATCCTGGGTTAATTTAATTTGTGACAAGTTTAATCTTGTCTGGCGCCCGAATATTTTATTTAGAATTGTTTATTAGAGTTAGGGCAGCCGCCACCGTTACAGAGTGGCGCCCGAACAGGGACGGACTTGAAACCCATTTGAACTCATGAAATTTGAGCATTTAATTTTCTGAAAAGTGCATATGGACTATTGAACACTTGAAAAAAAAAAAAAAAAAAAAAACGAAATGTTGTGAATAGTAGATTTTTTTTTTTTGGAAAGTTAGTTAAAATTGTCTGAATTAACTTTGTAAAGTTTCTTTTTTGGAAAGCAAGTTTTCTTTTGTACATTTTGAACACTAACTGAATGAGTATTATCGCTTATGTGTCACAGAAATGTATTATTATTGGAAAAAAAAATTTTTTTTTTGAAATAAGTGAAGGTGACTTACTTGAATATTGTTTTTGATTTACGTAGTGTTTTGAGATAATACTGATCGACTATTTGTGTAAAGTTGTATTTTGTTGTTTTGTAAAAATCTTTGGTGGACAAACTAACTGACACACATCTCATTTACTGATATATTTATTTATTTTTCACACCCATATTCTTACACAAACAATCATAGTAAACATGGCGCATACCCCCCCTCCCCAATCTACTTTCGTGGAAATTGAGCCTCCACCAGACATTTCAACTCCAGTATGGCCGCCTGCACTGCGACCTCGGATGCCTCTGGTACGACCTCCATGTGCTCCTGTCTTCTACCATACCCCCACTCCACTCAGCCCTGTTCATCCTGGAACCCATGTGCACATGTCTTCTCCTGCTCTGGCTGTCAGCACTCCAGTGCAAACTCTCACCTGGGCACCACAAGTGGATAACATGCAACTTTGCACCTCATCTGAAGGTGGAACTCCTTCTTCAGTGGCACAGCATGACCTGCCCCACATTCTACCAACTCCTGGAAGGGAAATACAAGAAGTCACTGCCCGCGTACAAGGGAATTGGGATACCTTGTTTGACTTAATGGCAAGACAAGAAATAAGAGTGAATGAACTTACCAAGGAAGTGAAAGATACCTCTTCTCATCACCAGAGCCAGATTGCTGATCTTGCTGCAAAAGTGGAGGATAACAAAAATCAAGTGTTAACCCTGTTTACTACCACTAAGCAACAAGAAGAGTCTGAAGCAGACAATCTGACTAAAGCAATGAAGTTGATGATCACAGGAGAACTCCAAAAGGTGGAATCTACCTTGGTGTCTGAACTACGTTTCATGATTGATCAGCTCCAGTCAGAGGTTCAGCAGGACATCAAAGCTGTTCAAAACGCATTCCAAATAAGCCAGGATAAGATAACTTCACAACTCCAACAATGTGTTACCCAAACTGACAAATGTCTCACCAGTTTCAAAGAGTTGAAAAGTGAAGTGGAGAAAGGATTTCAAAGTGTCAAAGAAAGTGCGGATCAACAAAAGTTGCGTGTATTGACACCACCAGATCCCAGCACCACCATTACTTCATCCCTGCCATCTGTTTCTGCTCAAGTGACACCATCTTCTTCAACCCCTCTTTCAACATCTGTGGTTAAGAGTGACCATATAAGATTAACTTTCCCCACATTTGGAAGGCCTTCAGACGATGCAGACCCCTTACTGTACTTAACCAAATGTCAGGATTTTTTGGCTCTACATCCCCTGACAGATGCAGACATCCTGGCTACCTTCCGTACTGTCTTATACGGAACAGCACGTGACTGGTGGGAAGTCAGACGGTCCAACATAACCACCTGGAATGAGTTTGAGGCTGCATTCTTATCTGCTTTCCTTTCTGAGGATTATGAGGACGAACTGGCAGAACGTGTCCGTACTAGAATTCAGAGAGAGACAGAATCTATTAGAGATTTTGCATTTTCTTATAGAGCTCTCTGTAAAAGATGGAAGGCAGATTTTACAGAGGGTGAAATTGTGAAGATGATACTCAAGAATATCAAGCCGTACCTTGCCAGCCAATTGCGTAGCCGGGTGAATACTGTGGAAGAGCTGGTAAAATTAGGACATCAACTGGAAAAAGATTATGAGCAACAGCTTCGTTATGATTGTGGTCGTATGGGCCCTAAGCATCAAGCCACATCGCAAAGACCCTCCTCAAACCAACCTACTGAGAAAATCCCAGTTCAGTGTTGGAGATGTAGAGGACAGCATCCACCTGGAAAATGTCCACACTATACCTCTCCCCAGTCATCTCAGGCACCTGGGCCACAGTATTCTATCAGCGGCAAACAACCTTATCACCCCAAGTCAGGTGGTCACCCGTCCAACAACTCTGTTGCTGCAACAAGAATTCATAAGTCACAATCAGCAACCAAGAAAACCTCCTCCTCATCTACAAGCTCTAATGAACGTGTAGCGGTACCTCAACAACTAGTTGTTCCACTTTGTATCGATGCCTGGTCAGGTAAGGCCATTGTGGACACTGGTGCAAGCTACACACTCATCAGTGAGAATCTCATGAGGCAGCTTACATCCCCAGACCAGCTGCAACCGTGGTGCCGTGGTCCTCTTTATCTGGCAAATGGAAAAGCAGAAATTCCATTAGGATGGCTGAATACCACAATTAATTTACATGACCAAGCATTTACCTTACCTACTGCTGTACTTTCATCCCAAGCTCTAGCCTATGCTGTAGTCTTGGGGTTGGACTTTATTTTCTTCAGTGGGCTGCAACTAAATGTCATTGATCAAAAATACTCCTTCAAGCTTGATCCTTCAAAAGAGTACCCTTTTCAACCAGGAAATCCAAGTGGGCCAAATGTAAATCCCCAAAAAGAGAGGTGTCAGTTTAAGGGAGAAATTCAAAACCTTTCTTTATTAACATCTGTACCCCCTCCACCACTATTGCAAATTCAAAACCTTGACAGTATTGATGAAAAGACATTGATCAAAAATGCTGTGGATGCTGCTCATTTGCCCATTGATGGTAAACTACAGTTACTACAAATCCTGACCGAAAACCCTCAGGTATGTACTCACCGTACTGGACGTACTGAGGTTCTTGAACACCATATCTACTCCACCAGCCAAGTCCCCATCAAACAACGACCATACCGGTTGTCTCCCATCAAGCAACTGGCACTAGATGAGCAACTTGAGGAAATGCTGAGGCAAGGAATAGTTGAACCATCTCACTCTGGTTGGGCATCACCGGTAGTTTTAGTACCTAAAAAAGACGGCACATTTAGATTCTGTGTAGATTATAGGAAAGTTAATTCTGTAACAGAAAGTGACGCTTACCCTCTTCCCATTATCACAGAAATTCTGGAATCACTCTCCGGGGCTGCCATCTTCTCCACTATTGATTTGAACAGTGGGTATTGGCAGGTGACCATGGACGCCACCAGCAAAACCAAGACAGCATTCATCACTCCTGCAGGTCTCTTTCAATTTAATGTCATGCCTTTTGGGTTAAAGAATGCTCCCGCAACTTTCCAGAGGCTAATGGAGACAGTTCTGGGAGAACTACGGAGAAAAATATGCTTAGTATACATTGATGACATCATTGTGTACTCTCCTTCAGTCACCCAGCATTTCCGTGACCTCCAGACTGTCCTCCAGAGACTAGAAACTGCTGGTCTCACCATAAACTTGAAGAAAAGCAAATTCTGTCTTCAAGAACTCACCTTCCTAGGACATGTTGTAAGTGTCAAAGGCATTTCAGCAGATCCATGTAAGACCGAAGCCATTCACGCCTACCCTGTGCCTACTAACTTGAAGGAAGTTCAGCGGTTCCTCGGGTTAGCAGGGTGGTATCACCGGGTTCGTTCCTAATTTTTCCAAGATTACGGAACCCCTTAACACACTGAAAAAGAAGGGACACAGTTTTGAATGGACAATTCAGTGTCAACAAGCTTTTGACCAGTTAAAGTTTTGTCTCACCTCACCACCTATTCTGGGTCATCCCGATCTTCAGCGGCCATTCATGGTATACACCGATGCCAGTGACATCGGCCTGGGTGCCATATTAGCACAACGGAGGGATGCTGGCAGAGAGGAGGTTATCGCCTATGCAAGCCGAACCTTAACTGGGGCCGAACTAAATTACACTGCAACAGAGAAAGAATGTCTTGCAGTCATATGGGCCCCTGGAAAAGTGGCAACATTACTTGGAGCACAAGCTTTTCACTGTTGTCACTGACCATGCTGCGCTGCAATGGGTCATGAACTCCACCAAAACCACCAGCCGCCTCATTCGTTGGGTACTGCGACTGCAAAAATTTGATTTTGTTATTGAGTACAGAAAAGGGAAGCTAAATGTAGCTCCAGATGCTCTATCCAGGTCTTCTGTTACCCCAGGATGTAACTTGTACACCAGCGGGAAAGATCCAGCACTGCCTGTATCAGACGTTATCCTGTGGGAAGAACAGCACAAAGACCCTGAAGTTACAAAATTACTACAAGCAGTTGCAGATAAGTGTGCCAGTCTGATGGATCAGTATGAAATAATTGAGGACAAATTGTACCACAAAACATACCTGACAAATAACCAGTTTCATTATAGAATCTACGTTCCCAGCAGTCTCAGATCCACTCTTCTCCAGTACTATCACGCCGCTCCCATCTGTGGCCATGGAGGAATCTACAAGACCTACAAACGACTTCAGGAAGTAGCGTTTTTGGCCAGGTATGTGGACAGAAGTAAAAAAGCATGTGAGAACCTGTGTTAAATGTCAAACTCTGAAGAGTGATAACAGAAAGCCTGCTGGGAAACTACAGCAAATCACAACAAGCCGCCCAAACCAAATGCTGGGAGTCGACCTCATGGGTCCGTTGCCACGTAGCACAAATCAAAATGAATACCTGCTTGTCTTTGTTGATTATTATTCTCGATGGGTGGAGTTGTTCCCCATTCGGAGTGCCACAGCGAAGAATGTTGCCTCAATCTTCAGAAAAGACATCCTGACACGGTGGGGTGTACCAGACTTCGTTCTATCCGACAGAGGCGCTCAGTTTGTTTCATCTATGTTCAGAGAGTTATGTGAGAACTGGAGTGTTACTCCCAAATTAACTACAGCCTATCACCCACAAACCAACATGACAGAAAGAGTTAATCGAAATCTCAAGAGCATGATGGCAGCTTATGTGGATGACAACCATCAGAGGTGGGACCAGTTCTTACCAGAATTCAGATTCGCCCTTAATTCAGCTGTTCAAGAGACCACCGGATTAACACCAGCAGAACTCCAGCTGGGTAGGAAACTCCAAAGTCCAATGGACAAAATACTCTCTGGGCCTAATCTAACCCCAGACGCTGCCTCGTATGATGTAGTTCATCATCTTCATCATCTGCAAACTCAAGCCAAAGAAAACAGCAAGAGAGCCAAAATGAGACAACTGAGGAACTATAATAAAAATAGGAGAGATGTAACATTCAAAAGCAAGGATCGAGTATGGTTGCGTAACTTTCCACAGTCTGATGCACAGCGTAAATTTAGCGCAAAACTAGCCCAAAAATGGAAAGGTCCTTACCGCATTATCCAGCAGCTGGGTCCATTGAACTATCAAATAGCCCTTGAAGACACTGGAGAGGATGTACGGACAGCTCACGTGTGCAACTTGAAAATGTGTTACCCAACGGCTGCAGAATTGGAGGTACAGGAAAAGGGAAAACTCCTTGAGATATTTCAAGAGTCCTCCGATGATGAGGATTTTCTAGGTTTTTAATCTCTTATCTCTCTTTTAAACAACCATAGGTTGTTTTCTTCAAGGGGGGGAGAGTGTGGCAGACAAGAGGATCTGCTACGGAAAAAAACATTTGTTTACTTTCACTTTCAGTTTAGTGTAATTAGGGGTGGAGTATCGAATTAACGACGGAAGGAAGGTCTATGAAAAGGGAGTGTTTTCTTACCTTCAATCAGAAGCGTCATCCGGTTGGTTGCATCCGAGGTTACCCGTTGTGAGAGGGATTTACGGTGGAGAACGGCTGTGTCAAGCAGCTGCTGCATGTATGTCTGGTGCGAGCATGAAGGTCGGCTGAAGTTTCGCAATCCAGACCAACTAGTGTCAGGTAGCTGAAGACAAGGCAACTGCCCATCCACTTATCCTGGTTCCTGGTGTCTGGTGACCCATAAACTTATTGGTGCCTTGTGATTCTCTGAAAACCGGTCAGTACACCTGCGCCGCCATTACACACGCTACTACGCACACACATACTTGCATAATTTTCACGTTCACACATTCTGTGTATTCTGAGTTGTTTATAATTAGTGTTCGCCGTTAAAATTAATGTTGATGTTGTTGTAATGTTGATTTACCACTGAATGAATGAGATGTTCATCCAATGTGTTGTTTGCTTTTTCTCTTTTCTTTTATGGACCTTTTTGTGATTCATTGTGGACGCGAATCTGTGGATTAGCGTGACGCGGTTGGTTTCCGGCACGGATCCCGACCAGTTAGATGATCTAAACAGATCAGCTGAGACCGCTTGTGTGCCCTTTATTTTCTTTTTATTTTTTGCTTTCTTTGTTTGATGTGAATTATGACCATGAATATGTGTCGAAAAATAAATATCTGTGAAAGGAAAATTCTTTTTTCTTGATTATTATAATTTGTTGTGTAACAGGTGGATATATTTTTTGCTATCCTGGGTTAATTTAATTTGTGACAAGTTTAATCTTGTCTGGCGCCCGAATATTTTATTTAGAATTGTTTATTAGAGTTAGGGCAGCCGCCACCGTTACAAGATGAACACGCTACTTCAGCCTCAGATGAACACTCTTCTTCAGCTTCAGATGAACACTCTTCTCCAGCCTCAGATGAACACGCTTCTTCAGTCTCAGATGAACACGCTTCTCCAGCCTCAGATGAACACGCTTCTTCAGCCTCAGATGAACACGCTTCTTCAGTCTCAGATGAACACGCTTCTCCAGCCTCAGATGAACACGCTTCTCCAGCCTCAGATGAACACGCTTCTTCAGCCTCAGATGAACACGCTTCTTCAGTCTCAGATGAACACGCTTCTCCAGCCTCAGATGAACACGCTTCTTCAGCCTCAGATGAACACTCTTCTCCAGCCTCAGATGAACACTCTTCTCCAGCCTCAGATGAACACGCTTCTTCAGCCTCAGATGAACACTCTTCTCCAGCCTCAGATGAACACTCTTCTCCAGCCTCAGATGAACACGCTTCTCCAGCCTCAGATGAACACGCTTCTTCAGTCTCAGATGAACACGCTTCTCCAGCCTCAGATGAACACGCTTCTTCAGCCTCAGATGAACACTCTTCTCCAGTCTCAGATGAACACGCTTCTTCAGCCTCAGATGAACACGCTTCTTCAGTCTCAGATGAACACGCTTCTCCAGCCTCAGATGAACACGCTTCTTCAGCCTCAGATGAACACTCTTCTCCAGCCTCAGATGAACACTCTTCTCCAGCCTCAGATGAACACGCTTTTTCAGCCTCAGATGAACACTCTTCTCCAGCCTCAGATGAACACGCTTCTTCAGCCTCAGATGAACACGCTTCTCCAGCCTCAGATGAACACGCTTCTCCAGCCTCAGATGAACACGCTTTTTCAGCCTCAGATGAACACGCTTCTTCAGCCTCAGATGAACACGCTTCTCCAGCCTCAGATGAACACTCTTCTCCAGCCTCAGATGAACACGCTTCTTCAGCCTCAGATTAACACTCTTCTCCAGCCTCAGATGAACACTCTTCTCCAGCCTCAGATGAACACGCTTCTTCAGCCTCAGATGAACACGCTTCTTCAGCCTCAGATGAACACGCTTCTTCAGTCTCAGATGAACACGCTTCTCCAGCCTCAGATGAACACGCTTCTTCAGCCTCAGATGAACACGCTTCTCCAGCCTCAGATGAACACGCTTCTCCAGCCTCAGATGAACACGCTTCTTCAGCCTCAGCCTCAGATGAACACGCTTCTTCAGCCTCAGATGAACATGCTTCTTCAGCCTCAGATGAACACGCTTCTCCAGCCTCAGATGAACACGCTTCTTCAGCCTCAGATGAACACGCTTCTTCAGCCTCAGATGAACACTCTTCTTCAGCCTCAGATGAACACTCTTCTTCAGTCTCAGATGAACACGCTTCTCCAGCCTCAGATGAACACTCTTCTTCAGCCTCAGATGAACACTCTTCTCCAGCCTCAGATGAACACGCTTCTCCAGCCTCAGATGAACACGCTTCTTCAGCCTCAGATGAACACGCTTCTTCAGCTTCTTCAGCCTCAGATGAACACGCTTCTTCAGCCTCAGATGAACACGCTTCTTCAGCCTCAGATGAACACGCTTCTCCAGCCTCAGATGAACACGCTTCTTCAGCCTCAGATGAACACGCTTCTTCAGCCTCAGATGAACACGCTTCTTCAGTCTCAGATGAACACGCTTCTTCAGCCTCAGATGAACACGCTTCTCCAGCCTCAGATGAACACGCTTCTCCAGCCTCAGATGAACACTCTTCTCCAGCCTCAGATGAACACGCTTCTTCAGTCTCAGATCAACACGCTTCTTCAGCCTCAGATGAACACGCTTCTTCAGCCTCAGATGAACACTCTTCTCCAGCCTCAGATGAACACGCTTCTCCAGCCTCAGATGAACACTCTTCTCCAGCCTCAGATGAACACGCTTCTTCAGTCTCAGATCAACACGCTTCTTCAGCCTCAGATGAACACGCTTCTTCAGTCTCAGATGAACACGCTTCTTCAGCCTCAGATGAACACGCTTCTCCAGCCTCAGATGAACACGCTTCTCCAGCCTCAGATGAACACTCTTCTCCAGCCTCAGATGAACACTCTTCTCCAGCCTCAGATGAACACGCTTCTTCAGCCTCAGATGAACACGCTTCTTCAGCCTCAGATGAACACTCTTCTCCAGCCTCAGATGAACACGCTTCTCCAGCCTCACATGAACACTCTTCTCCAGCCTCAGATGAACACGCTTCTCCAGCCTCAGATGAACACTCTTCTCCAGCCTCAGATGAACACGCTTCTCCAGCCTCAGATGAACACGCTTCTCCAGCCTCAGATGAACACTCTTCTCCAGCCTCAGATGAACACGCTTCTTCAGCCTCAGATGAACACTCTTCTCCAGCCTCAGATGAACACTCTTCTCCAGCCTCAGATGAACACTCTTCTCCAGCCTCAGATGAACACGCTTCTCCAGCCTCAGATGAACACGCTTCTCCAGCCTCAGATGAACACGCTTCTCCAGCCTCAGATGAACACGCTTCTTCAGCCTCAGATGAACACTCTTCTCCAGCCTCAGATGAACACGCTTCTCCAGCCTCAGATGAACACGCTTCTCCAGCCTCAGATGAACACGCTTCTCCAGCCTCAGATGAACACGCTTCTTCAGCCTCAGATGAACACTCTTCTCCAGCCTCAGATGAACACGCTTCTCCAGCCTCAGATGAACACGCTTCTCCAGCCTCAGATGAACACGCTTCTCCAGCCTCAGATGAACACGCTTCTTCAGCCTCAGATGAACACGCTTCTTCAGCCTCAGATGAACACGCTTCTTCAGTCTCAGATGAACACTCTTCTCCAGCCTCAGATGAACACGCTTCTCCAGCCTCAGATGAACACGCTTCTTCAGCCTCAGATGAACACGCTTCTTCAGCCTCAGATGAACACGCTTCTCCAGCCTCAGATGAACACTCTTCTCCAGCCTCAGATGAACACGCTTCTTCAGCCTCAGATGAACAATCTTTTTTCAGCCTCAGATGAACACTCTTCTCCAGCCTCAGATGAACACGCTTCTCCAGCCTCAGATGAACACGCTTCTCCAGCCTCAGATGAACACGCTTCTCCAGCCTCAGATGAACACGCTTCTTCAGCCTCAGATGAACACTCTTCTCCAGCCTCAGATGAACACGCTTCTTCAGCCTCAGATGAACACGCTTCTCCAGCCTCAGATGAACACGCTTCTTCAGCCTCAGATGAACACGCTTCTCCAGCCTCAGATGAACACGCTTCTTCAGCCTCAGATGAACACGCTTCTTCAGCCTCAGATGAACACACTTCTTCAGCCTCAGATGAACACTCTTCTTCAGTCTCAGATGAACACGCTTCTTCAGCCTCAGATGAACACTCTTCTTCAGCCTCAGATGAACACTCTTCTCCAGCCTCAGATGAACACGCTTCTCCAGCCTCAGATGAACACTCTTCTTCAGCCTCAGATGAACACTCTTCTCCAGCCTCAGATGAACACGCTTCTTCAGCCTCAGATGAACACTCTTCTCCAGCCTCAGATAAACACGCTTCTTCAGCCTGAGATGAACACGCTTCTCCAGCCACAGATGAACACTCTTCTCCAGTCTCAGATGAACACGCTTCTCCAGTCTCAGATGAACACGCTTCTCCAGCCTCAGATGAACACGCTTCTCCAGCCTCAGATGAACACTCTTCTCCAGTCTCAGATGAACACGCTTCTCCAGCCTCAGATGAACACGCTTCTCCAGCCTCAGATGAACACGCTTCTTCAGCCTCAGATGAACACTCTTCTTCAGCCTCAGATGAACACGCTTCTTCAGCCTCAGATGAACACGCTTCTCCAGCCACAGATGAACACTCTTCTCCAGTCTCAGATGAACACGCTTCTCCAGTCTCAGATGAACACGCTTCTCCAGCCTCAGATGAACACGCTTCTCCAGCCTCAGATGAACACTCTTCTCCAGTCTCAGATGAACACGCTTCTCCAGCCTCAGATGAACACGCTTCTCCAGCCTCAGATGAACACGCTTCTCCAGCCTCAGATGAACACGCTTCTTCAGCCTCAGATGAACACGCTTCTTCAGCCTCAGATGAACACGCTTCTTCAGCCTCAGATGAACACGCTTCTTCAGCCTCAGATGAACACGCTTCTCCAGCCTCAGATGAACACGCTTCTTCAGCCTCAGATGAACACGCTTCTCCAGCCTCAGATGAACACGCTTCTTCAGTCTCAGATGAACACGCTTCTCCAGCCTCAGATGAACACTCTTCTCCAGCCTCAGATGAACAGGCTTCTTCAGCCTCAGATGAACACGCTTCTCCAGCCTCAGATGAACACGCTTCTCCAGCCTCAGATGAACACGCTTCTTCAGCCTCAGATGAACACGCTTCTCCAGCCTCAGATGAACACGCTTCTTCAGTCTCAGATGAACACGCTTCTCCAGCCTCAGATGAACACTCTTCTTCAGCCTCAGATGAACACGCTTCTCCAGCCTCAGATGAACACGCTTCTTCAGCCTCAGATGAACACGCTTCTCCAGCCTCAGATGAACACTCTTCTTCAGCCTCAGATGAACACGCTTCTCCAGCCTCAGATGAACACGCTTCTCCAGCCTCAGATGAACACGCTTCTCCAGCCTCAGATGAACACGCTTCTTCAGCCTCAGATCAACACGCTTCTTCAGCCTCAGATGAACACGCTTCTTCAGTCTCAGATGAACACGCTTCTTCAGTCTCAGATGAACACGCTTCTTCAGTCTCAGATGAACACGCTTCTCCAGCCTCAGATGAACACTCTTCTCCAGCCTCAGATGAACACGCTTCTCCAGCCTCAGATGAACACGCTTCTCCAGCCTCAGATGAACACTCTTCTTCAGCCTCAGATGAACACGCTTCTCCAGCCTCAGATGAACACTCTTCTCCAGTCTCAGATGAACACGCTTCTCCAGCCTCAGATGAACACGCTTCTCCAGCCTCAGATAAACACGCTTCTTCAGCCTCAGATGAACACGCTTCTTCAACCTCAGATGAACACGCTTCTTCAGCCTCAGATGAACACGCTTCTCCAGCCTCAGATGAACACGCTACTTCAGCCTCAGATGAACACTCTTCTCCAGTCTCAGATGAACACGCTTCTCCAGCCTCAGATGAACACGCTACTTCAGCCTCAGATGAACACTCTTCTTCAGCCTCAGATGAACACACTTCTCCAGCCTCAGATGAACACGCTTCTCCAGCCTCAGATGAACACGCTACTTCAGCCTCAGATGAACACGCTTCTTCAGTCTCAGATGAACACGCTTCTCCAGCCTCAGATGAACACGCTTCTCCAGCCTCAGATGAACACGCTTCTCCAGCCTCAGATGAACACGCTTCTTCAGTCTCAGATGAACACGCTTCTCCAGCCTCAGATGAACACGCTTCTCCAGCCTCAGATGAACACGCTTCTTCAGTCTCAGATGAACACGCTTCTCCAGCCTCAGATGAACACGCTTCTTCAGCCTCAGATGAACACGCTTCTTCAGCCTCAGATGAACACGCTTCTTCAGTCTCAGATGAACACGCTTCTCCAGCCTCAGATGAACACGCTTCTTCAGCCTCAGATGAACACGCTTCTCCAGCCTCAGATGAACACGCTTCTCCAGCCTCAGATGAACACGCTTCTTCAGCCTCAGATGAACACTCTTCTCCAGCCTCAGATGAACACTCTTCTCCAGCCTCAGATGAACACGCTTCTTCAGCCTCAGATGAACACGCTTCTTCAGCCTCAGATGAACACGCTTCTTCAACCTCAGATGAACACGCTTCTTCAGCCTCAGATGAACACGCTTCTCCAGCCTCAGATGAACACGCTACTTCAGCCTCAGATGAACACTCTTCTCCAGTCTCAGATGAACACGCTTCTCCAGCCTCAGATGAACACGCTACTTCAGCCTCAGATGAACACTCTTCTTCAGCCTCAGATGAACACACTTCTCCAGCCTCAGATGAACACGCTTCTCCAGCCTCAGATGAACACGCTACTTCAGCCTCAGATGAACACGCTTCTTCAGTCTCAGATGAACACGCTTCTCCAGCCTCAGATGAACACGCTTCTCCAGCCTCAGATGAACACGCTTCTCCAGCCTCAGATGAACACGCTTCTTCAGTCTCAGATGAACACGCTTCTCCAGCCTCAGATGAACACGCTTCTCCAGCCTCAGATGAACACGCTTCTTCAGTCTCAGATGAACACGCTTCTCCAGCCTCAGATGAACACGCTTCTTCAGCCACAGATGAACACACTTCTTCAGCCTCAGATGAACACGCTTCTTCAGTCTCAGATGAACACGCTTCTCCAGCCTCAGATGAACACGCTTCTTCAGCCTCAGATGAACACGCTTCTCCAGCCTCAGATGAACACGCTTCTCCAGCCTCAGATGAACACGCTTCTTCAGCCTCAGATGAACACTCTTCTCCAGCCTCAGATAAACACTCTTCTCCAGCCTCAGATGAACACGCTTCTTCAGCCTCAGATGAACACGCTTCTTCAGCCTCAGATGAACACGCTTCTTCAGTCTCAGATGAACACGCTTCTCCAGCCTCAGATGAACACGCTTCTTCAGCCTCAGATGAACACGCTTCTTCAGCCTCAGATGAACACGCTTCTCCAGCCTCAGATGAACACGCTTCTCCAGCCTCAGATGAACACGCTTCTCCAGCCTCAGATGAACACGCTTCTCCAGCCTCAGATGAACACGCTTCTTCAGCCTCAGATGAACACGCTTCTTCAGTCTCAGATGAACACGCTTCTTCAGCCTCAGATGAACACGCTTCTTCAGCCTCAGATGAACACGCTTCTTCAGCCTCAGATGAACACGCTTCTTCAGCCTCAGATGAACACGCTTCTTCAGCCTCAGATGAACACACTTCTTCAGCCTCAGATGAACACGCTTCTTCAGCCTCAGATGAACACGCTTTTTCAGCCTCAGATGAACACGCTTCTTCAGCCTCAGATGAACACGCTTCTTCAGCCTCAGATGAACACGCTTCTTCAGCCTCAGATGAACACGCTTTTTCAGTCTCAGATGAACACTCTTCTCCAGCCTCAGATGAACACTCTTCTCCAGCCTCAGATGAACACTCTTCTCCAGCCTCAGATGAACACTCTTCTCCAGCCTCAGATGAACACGCTTCTCCAGCCTCAGATGAACACGCTTCTCCAGCCTCAGATGAACACGCTTCTCCAGCCTCAGATGAACACTCTTCTCCAGCCTCAGATGAACACGCTTCTCCAGTCTCAGATGAACACGCTTCTCCAGCCTCAGATGAACACGCTTCTCCAGCCTCAGATGAACACGCTTCTCCAGCCTCAGATGAACACTCTTCTCCAGCCTCAGATGAACACTCTTCTCCAGCCTCAGATGAACACGCTTCTCCAGCCTCAGATGAACACGCTTCTTCAGCCTCAGATGAACACGCTTCTCCAGCCTCAGATGAACACGCTTCTCCAGCCTCAGATGAACACGCTTCTCCAGCCTCAGATGAACACGCTTCTCCAGCCTCAGATGAACACGCTTCTCCAGCCTCAGATGAACACGCTTCTTCAGCCTCAGATGAACACGCTTCTCCAGCCTCAGATGAACACGCTTCTCCAGCCTCAGATGAACACGCTTCTCCAGCCTCAGATGAACACGCTTCTCCAGCCTCAGATGAACACGCTTCTCCAGCCTCAGATGAACACTCTTCTCCACCCTCAGATGAACACGCTTCTCCAGCCTCAGATGAACACGCTTCTCCAGCCTCAGATGAACACGCTTCTTCAGCCTCAGATGAACACTCTTCTCCAGCCTCAGATGAACACGCTTCTCCAGCCTCAGATGAACACTCTTCTCCAGCCTCAGATGAACACGCTTCTTCAGTCTCAGATGAACACGCTTCTTCAGCCTCAGATGAACACGCTTCTCCAGCCTCAGATGAACACGCTTCTCCAGCCTCAGATGAACACTCTTCTCCAGCCTCAGATGAACACGCTTCTCCAGCCTCAGATGAACACTCTTCTCCAGCCTCAGATGAACACGCTTCTTCAGTCTCAGATGAACACGCTTCTTCAGCCTCAGATGAACACGCTTCTCCAGCCTCAGATGAACACGCTTCTCCAGCCTCAGATGAACACTCTTCTCCAGCCTCAGATGAACACGCTTCTCCAGCCTCAGATGAACACTCTTCTTCAGCCTCAGATGAACACGCTTCTTCAGCCTCAGATGAACACTCTTCTCCAGCCTCAGATGAACACGCTTCTTCAGCCTCAGATGAACACGCTTCTTCAGCCTCAGATGAACACGCTTCTTCAGCCTCAGATGAACACGCTTCTTCAGCCGGCTCTCTTTCAGCGTCTTTCCATTTTTTAAAATCAGTCGAGTCGCATTGCAACCGTGTTATGAAGTTGAGACAGGGCCCACAAATGCGAGAAGATTTATTTGCTTTATTGTCGAGATCTAATCCTAAACGGAGAACTTGTTTGTATATACATACACCTTTTGTAATTCTCTCAAAAATGCTATTCGTGCTTGTAAGTACTCCGCAAATTCTTAAATTCTTTTTACAACAACGGCAAAGATCGTTTACACTCATTAATTGACTTATTCTTCCAGCGTGCGTGTGGTTGAGCTCTGTTGTTGACAACCATGCGTCGCTACATGCGTCGCTCTGATTGGTTGTAGGTCTATCCAATTGAGTGCAGAGTTTTTTTTCCTGGTTGGGTTTAGACACGCCTCATAATCAAAGCCCTATGGAGCCGTATCAGACTCACAATTGCCCTCAATTATGAAAAGTGCGTACACCAAATTTCCAGCGTACACCCAAAACCACGGTGACTTTGCGATTTATCAATATGGACGTTGGCGTACGGCACGCTCAAATCCTACGCCAGCTCAGGAGGTGGTGTACATGTACGCACGTTTGGAGTTAGTGCTGAAATGCGCAGAAACACAATTCCTAACACCACAAAACGCACTGACAAACTAAAGATATGATATATTATGACCCACTGTAAAAAACAACAACATAGAAATGATAAACTTCAGTGTTTATTTTTGAGTTAAGCCCGGCAGGTGCGCACGGACTGGGTTCAGTAATGAAAGGCTTTCAATGACCAAAAAATAATTCAGACTGACAAAATAATTAAAATGACATTCTTCTTCTTTTAAATAATAATAATAATAATAATACAAATAATAATAATAACAAAGACATTCTTCTTCTAAATAACAATAAGCGTCATTAATAATCAAAATCATAATACTAATAAGAAGAATATTACAAATTGTCATGCAATTATTCACATCATCACTATTGTACACCCTATTACATGTGACGTCATGCGAAATTCAACGCTAATAGTTTCAAAACACGTGCTGTAAAATAATGCATTGTGATAGGTCATTTGCTCAACCAACCAGCGATTTAAACTGGATTTCCACCGGAGAAGTTTCTCCTCTTTGCCGTCTTCCACGGGGCGTGTCCATGGCGTAAAATGAGGGCGTGGGGGAGGCGGAGACGTGAATATATAGGGGCGTGTTAATCTAATGACGATCGTTTTCAGCCGCGGCATTTATCAAGAGGCAGGTATTGCGTACACCTGAATTTCAAAGGTACGGACAGCTTCATAAATCAGGCGGTGAGAGGAGTGTAAGCATAATCTTACGCCAACATATACGCCCGTTTTGACGCAAGACTGATAAATGAGGGCCATTCTGCCTAGAACACAAGTATGATGAAGTCAGGCTAGGGCTTTATAGTCAAATAGGTCCTAAATTTGAGGTTCAATTTTTTCATTTCTCTGATATGTGCATTTCAAGACGTTTGAAGGCCAAAAAAGGATAAGAAATAGCTTTAAAACCATGTTAGCGGGCAGTAGGTTATTTGTCAGTACCGGCTCTCTCCTCATCTCCATCACTCTTTCTTTTTCTCTCAGTCTCCTCATCTTGCCCTGTCTCTTCCCCTCCTAAAGCTGAGCTTTTTAAATTTACTGAAGGCTACAAATTGTATTATATTAATTCTCAATATGTACACATTCATTATTAATCTTTTGCCTAACATGATGAAAGCAGCTTTGTTAATGTGTCTTGTCCCCTCACAATGACAGTTAGGCTAACGTTACATTACATGAGTCAGCTTACACAGGCCTATTTTTAGTTAAAAATGGCAAAAATAGACAAAAGTTTATTAGTTTGCCTGATTATTTTTGTGATTCGTTTAACATTTATGACCGAAAAAACTGTCAAATCTGAAATGCCTAGTTTAGCTACTTACATCAATATCTCGCACTTGACCGTGAGCGCGTCGAGAGTCGCTCTGCTCAAATTCACGCTCTGAAGCTTCTGTGAACATAAAGCCCGCCTACTTTGATTTGATTGGTCTTCTCAAATATTCTGACATTGACGAGCAGTGACAGACCAATGAGGCTCATATGAACACACACACAAGGTGTTCGTGGGCTACTAATAATAGACTTCACACAGAACGGGCACTTGTCATTATGGCGTAGTGGGTATGGGGTTCCCACAGCGGGAGTTCCCTTGAAAGTTCTTGAATAATGTTATTTTCCAGCTAAAGTTAGTTTTAAAAATAAAGAATTGGGGCTTTTGCACCGGATGAATCTTTTTATAGTCCCATTAACTGTAGGCGTGTTCGCACCGCAGGAACTGGGAATGATTTTAGTTTGTAACGTTCAGCCTTCTCGGTTGAATTACATTAACTAAAATTGGGGTCAGATTTAACTGTGAGAGTTTGTGAAGCGTTTTAAAAGATGAGACAACAACAGGTATATTTCAATGAATGTGAAATCATTTTGTCTTTTAAAGTCCTTTTAAAACGAAAATTGCTAATTTATTTCCAGGCCTAAAAAGTGTGCTTAATAACTGTGAAATAACTAAGATAATGTTTATGTAAAGTCATAAAGTTCCCTAGTATTTATTGCCCCAAGGTTTTAGGAGTGTTGAGTTATTTACCGTGTATGGCAGTGTGTGATGGCTTTCCTCTGACGGTCACACTCGGCTGGCTCCATTATCCTGTTTTCCTCCCGCTGGGTTCTTGAGGCTCTTTCTGCTGGGTGCTGATGACATCATCTGAGCTGTCACTCACGGCGGCTCGTCGCTCATGGCCGTTTCAGACCAACATCAAAACCTGTCCGCTAACCTCCTCTGCTGCTTTGCAGGAACAGATTATAGTATCCTACTTTATTGAAATTGTGTACAGTTCATTTTACTTTAATTGAATACCGTGAGGTACCGTGTGGAGTTCCTCAGGGATCAATTTTAGGACCACTACTTTTTACATTTACATTACATTTATTCATTTAGCAGATGCTTTTATCCAAAGCGACTTGAGAACAAAAGAAGCAATCAAACTAGCAGTAGGACAACAGTATGTAAGTGCTATGATCCCTCTTGGTTCAATATAACTCAGTACATGTATTTTTATTTTATTTTTTAATAAAAGAGAAAGTGTTAGTATTACTGGATCAAGCGCTGCCGAAAAAGATGCGTCTTCAGCAGTTTCTTAAAAATGGCTCCGGACTCAGCAGCTCTGGCTGAGTTAGATCATCACCAGCAGGGGGCAGTCATGGTGAAGGTCCGAGAGAGAGATCCAGTGCCTCTTTGAGATGATGCACCACCAGACGCCGCTCGCTTGCAGAGCGCAAGTTTCTGGATGGCACATAAGTCTGAAGTAATGAGTTCAGGTACAGGGGAGCAGAGCCAGTGGTTGTTCTGTAGGCAAACGTCAGTGACTTGAATTTGATGCGAGCGGCAACCAGTGCAGTTTCGTGAGGAGAGGAGTGACGTGTGCTCTCTTCGGCTCGTTGAAGACCACTCTAGCTGCAGCATTCTGGATCAGTTGCAGAGGTTTGACAGAACAAGCTGGGAGACCAGCCAGGAGAGCATTACAATAGTCCAGTCTGGATAGAACAAGCGCCTGAACAAGGAGTTGTGTAGCTCTGATAGGAAGGGCCTGATCCTCCTGATGTTGTACAAGGCAGATCTGCAGGACCGGGCAGTGCTAGGTCATGCAGATATATTTTTAATCTATATATGTTACCTCTCGGTCGTATCATGAGGAGACATGGTATCTCTTATCACAGTTATATGAAACCGTGTCTGGATGTGGCAAAATTTTGATTATTGGATCAAAAGTACAGAGAGATAAATTGAACCCTGAACTAAATATCCCGAGATTAAACCCAAGCCAAGTGGCAAAAAATGTAGGCGTTGTCTTTGACTCTGATTTAAATTTTAAAGCTCATGTATGTAATATTACCAAAATAGCATTTTATCATCTAAAGAACATTGCTAACTAAGACCATTTCTCTCTCTGAGGAGCAATACAGAAAAATGAATGCATCCATGTATAACTATTAGGCTTGACTATTGTGATGCCCTCCATTTTGGTCTACCAAAGACTACAATTATCAAACTACAATTAATACAAAACTCTGCTTTTCAAGTATTGACCAAGCCCAAGAAAAGAGAGCACATTACACCTGAACTAAAGTCATTACACTGGTTACTTGTTCATTTTCGTGTTGATTTAAAAAATATTTTACTAGTTTATAAGGCATTGCATGGATTTGCTCCAGGCTATCTTTCAAAAATGCTTACTGTGTCTGAACCTGTAAGGACTCTCAGATCCTCGACTCTTTTTAGTAGAACTAAAAGATTCGGTGATGTTGCTTTTAGCCGCTACGCTCTCGCCTCTGCAATAACAGCAAGACGTGCAGAAAACATTAATAGTTTTAAAGTCTAAATTAAAAACATATTTCTTTAGTCTGGCCTTCCTGTAAGATCTTACAATGCTTTTTATTTCATATGTTTTTCTTCAGTTTTAGTTACTGTATGCCTTACTTAAATAGTCGCACAAAATGAGCGCGTTTTGCTAATTTTTTTTTAACATAGCAGCAAAATAGACATAAAATACAACATAAAAGAGAAATATGAAAAAATAAGCTGTTAAATGTCTACTTTTTTATGTGTCCACTTACAATCGAAATAAAACATTGTGCTTTTGTAAAATAAAGAAAGTAAACAGGGTGTGTTTTCTGCCTCTCCGTCTCCGTGAACTTTTTTTCTGGCGCACGTCTCTAAACTCAAACAAAACTCAGCGAATACCTTTAACCCAGGCATGAGCAATATATCTTTATAATCATGTAAGTGTGTAGTTTTAAATTATCTAATTCAAAACTAAAATAAATATTCTCTGTTTATGTAATCTATATAAAAAGAGCGAGTTCTCATTTCAGCTCATTGTCTTTTAATGTGACAATGAGCAACACGCTAAAGAGTTGAAATAAAGTCAAAGTCACTTTAATTCATATGGTCGTTTTGTCAAAGATTCATGGGTGCACAGTCCTGCCATTCAGTGGATTAGCCTCTGATAAAGCAAGACAAGGTTAGAACCAAAATAATAAGAACAATATAAAGGTTTCACACAATCATTAGTCAAGTCACCTTTATTTATATAGTGTTTTGGTAACACTTTATAATAACTGCACGCTATTAATCATTAGTTAAGCATTAGTAAACAGTTAATTCATCATTTATAAAGCATTCATAGACATTAATAAGCAGTTTATAAATACAGCTACAAATGCTTTATTCTTGATTTATAAGCATATCTATTTCTAATTTCTAAATGAAGTATAGCATTATTTACAAACCAGTTATTTAGGAGTTGTCAGTGATTCATAAGATCACTTAGAAAGTGTAAGTAAATGTAATAAATTCATGTAGTTATAAAGCATTTAGTAGTGGTGAGTTAACTATTTTGTGAGCTAATCTAAAGTGAGGACTATTCATGGCTTGTAAAGCATTTACAAAGGAGATTTAAAGGCTCATTTGTCTTCTAAACAGAAAAAATAAACAAACACAACACAGTAATACAGAACATAGAAATATTAACAGCCTTTAAATCTCCTTTGTAAATGCTTTACAAGGCATAACTAGTCCTCACTTTAGATGAGCTCACAACAATAGTTAACTGACCACTACTAAATGCTTTATAACTACCTGAATTAACCATGAATTACAGTAGAAATTCATGTTAATAAAGCATTTATTAACACACTAAGTAACTATTAATATACGCCTGAATAATAAGATGTATGAATGTACATTTAAATAGTTTATTAATCATTTACTTATACTTTCTAAGTAATATTATGAACCACTGACAACTCTTAAATAACTGGTTTGTAAATAATGCAGTACTTAATTTAGAAATGATAAATTGATCATTAATAACATATGAAAATATGATTATTAAACACATTATAGATAAGCTTTTAAATCAAGAATAAAGCATTTTTAACTGTATTTATAAACTGCTTATTATTGTCTATTAATGCTTTATAAATGACGAATTAACTGTTTACTAATGCTTAACTAATGATTAATAGTGTGCAGTTATTATAAAGTGTTACCAGTGTTTTTTGCAATACAGATTGTATTACAGCAGCTTTACAAAGATAACAGGAAAATATTGCAACAAAGATAGTTTCTGCTGTACAGCTCTAGAAGAAAAGAGTGTGACAGTAAGTTCAGTGATGGTTCCTTTCTATTGTACAAAAAGTTATTAAATTAGTTAATTTATATAAAAACCGAGATGTCATCGTCCAGGTCAGTTCAGTTCTCACATAATGGTGTCAATGCAGGAGATCAATAATATTGTTGAATATTAAATGTCCCCAACTAAGCAGCCAAAAGCCAACAGTGGCAAGGAACCAAACCTCCATCAGGGCAGAACAGAGAAATTACCCTTGTGAGAAAGCTCAGTCGCTCAGTTCTCCACTGGCCAACAAACCAACAGTGTGAGATTATGATTCGGGCAGCATTACAGGTCAGAGGTCAGATTGGATCAGAACATTCACAATATTATCCAGTTCATCTGGCTGAAGATCATCACGCCAGTGAGGAGACGAGTTTGTGGAGGATCAGTGTTTCGTGTTTCCATGAGGCCTTCACAGGAGAGAGATTATACGAAAACTGCTCACTAACATGTCTTTTATGTTAAAAAAAATTATCATTTGAAGATAATTTTTACGGATGCCTGCACAACATCTTTAAATTTCAAAGAGATGAAATACATTTACACATAGTGCAGGTAAATGTAAACTATTTCAGTTTCTATGTCTTTTTTTAATATCTGAGAGGTGAAATGAAGAAATATGCACTAAATTAATAATTTAGAGATCTCATATTGTACACACCTTCTGATTGTTTTTAAATGA
The DNA here is from genome assembly GCA_033366665.1 of Phoxinus dragarum. Classification (NCBI taxonomy): domain Eukaryota; kingdom Metazoa; phylum Chordata; class Actinopteri; order Cypriniformes; family Leuciscidae; genus Phoxinus; species Phoxinus dragarum. Next base: position 32,604 of record JARPMJ010003416.1, on the reverse strand, counting down.
TATGACCTTTGCAGAAATTGGGATTCATCATGTCCAAATCATGCAACGACTGTCTCTGTCTATTTATCCAATTCTATTGTCACAGCCCTAGCGGTTAGTCTTTATTCTCTTTGTAACATGCATAACCACATTTGTTGACAGTCATAACATGCATAACCACTTTGCTGTCAGTCATAACATCCATAACCACTTTTGTTGACAGTCATAACATGCATAACCACGTTTGTTGACAGTCATAACATGCATAACCACGTTTGTTGACAGTCATAACATGCATAACCACTTTGCTGTCAGTCATAACATCCATAACCACTTTTGTTGACAGTCATAACATGCATAACCACGTTTGTTGACAGTCATAACATCCATAACCACTTTTGTTGACAGTCATAACATCCATAACCACGTTTGCTGTCAGTCATAACATGCATAACCACTTTGCTGTCCGTCATAACATGCATAACCACTTTGCTGTCAGTCATAACATGCATAACCACGTTTGTTGACAGTCATAACATCCATAACCACTTTTGTTGACAGTCATAACATCCATAACCACGTTTGCTGTCAGTCATAACATGCATAACCACTTTGCTGTCCGTCATAACATGCATAACCACTTTGCTGTCAGTCATAACATGCATAACCACTTTTGTTGACAGTCATAACATCCATAACCACTTTTGTTGACAGTCATAACATCCATAACCACTTTTGTTGACAGTCATAACATGCATAACCACTTTTGTTGACAGTCATAACATGCATAACCACTTTTGTTGACAGTCATAACATCCATAACCACTTTTGTTGACAGTCATAACATGCATAACCACGTTTACTGTCAGTCATAACATGCATATCCACTTTGCTGTCCGTCATAACATGCATAACCACTTTTGTTGACAGTCATAACATCCATAACCACTTTTGTTGACAGTCATAACATCCATAACCACGTTTGCTGTCAGTCATAACATGCATAACCACTTTGCTGTCCGTCATAACATGCATAACCACTTTTGTTGACAGTCATAACATGCATAACCACTTTGCTGTCAGTCATAACATGCATAACCACTTTGCTGTCAGTCATAACATGCATAACCACGTTTGTTGACAGTCATAACATGCATAACCACTTTGCTGTCAGTCATAACATGCATAACCATGTTTGTTGACAGTCATAACATGCATAACCTTGTTAACCACTTTGTTGACCGTCATAACATGCATAACCACGTCCACTAGGTGACTCTAAAGAGGGTAACTTTAGAGGGTAACTTTAGAGTCACCTATTCACCTATTGCGTAGCTAATACGCAGTGGGGACGCCATGCAAAACTCCACACTTTAAGTAACTGGTTGCTTACTGCAGACCAGGAATCCTGAGCTCACAGAAACAAGCCAGAACCCAACATATATATTAAAAAAGACCGGAGACTGTCGGGTCTAATAATATACATATTTAACGTCAGTAAGCTTATACCCAACAAATATACCAAAAAAGACTGGACACCGTCGGGTCTATTAAGTACAAGGGATATCTGAACCGGCCAAGGCGGGTTTTATGAGATAATAGGTAATGTGCTAATGAACATTGACATAACGTGTAGATAAGACCGAACACCATCGGGTCTTAATCATACCGAAAGGACCTTAGCCTGCAGGGAAGGTACCTCGATGTTGTAGAACCTCATAAAGGTGGAAGATGAATAGGAAACCCACAGGACCAAGCCCATGACGAAGCCATGCTTCAAGTCGAATGGACTCTAGTACTTATAGCGGAAACCTGACCCACTGAGGTGTATGCCATAGATATGGCATCCACTATCCATCTGGACAGTCTTTGCTTCGTGACTGGATACCCGTTGGATCGGCCACCGAAGCAGACAAAGAGCTGTTCTGTTCTGTTGTCTGAAAGACAGAACGCTCTATACAAATTCTCAGAGCTCTGACGGGCAGAGCAAATTAGCCTCCCCATCCCCAGCGGAAGGGGAAAGGCTAATAACGAGATCACCTGTGCTCTGAACGGTGTTGAGAGCACTTTGGGTACATAGCCATGTCTGGGTTTGAGGGTAACTTTAGAGTCACCTATTCCAAACTCCAAACAGGAGGGGCTCACAGAGAGCGCCTGCAGATCACCCACTCGCTTGATAGATGCCAGTGCCAGCAGGAGAGCAGTCTTTAGCGAGAGAGGTTTAAGATCAACCGACTGAAGCGGTTCAAATGGTGGTCCCTTCAGGGCCCCAAGGACCGTGGAGAGGTCCCATGACGGCACAGACGGAGGTCTGGAGGGGTTCATCCTCCTGGCTCCCTTCAGAAACCATACCACCAGGTTGTTTCTTCCTAGTGACTGGCCAGCCACTGGAGTATTATCCAAGAGAGTCAGGGACCTGCAGGCGCTATCCGTTGCTCCCTCTTGCCTTGAGTTCGCTGGTAGAGTGAGAGCCATTCTCCACCCTAGACCTGGTTATGTTCCTAAGGTGCCTACAACTGTGGCACAGTCTATATTTCTTCAGGCTTTCCTTCCTCCACCGCATGTGTCGGCTGATCAAGCTAAGCTACATTTATTATGCCTGGTCCGAGCTCTGGAGTCATATGTACACAGGGCCTCAGGCTGGAGGAAGTCGGACCAGCTGCTTGTGTGTTTTGGGTCACCTAAGAAGGGTTCCCCTGCCTCTAAACAAACTATTAGCAGATGGATAGTAGAGGCCATTTCTTCATCTTACGAGGTGCGCAATTTGCCTTCGCCTCTCCTGATAAGAGCCCACTCAACCAGAGGAGTGGCATCCTCTAAAGACCAAACAGTCTGGCAATGAGGAGAACAGAAGTTTCTTGTTGAAAAATAGGGTTTTTTTATTTACCCAAAAAAATACTAAACAATAGAAACCAAAAACGTAACAACTAGGCCTATAAAAGAGGTCAACAAAATATAACTATACTCAAAACAGCATAAACCAAAACAGGATATGAACTGAACCAACTGACCCAACTGAATGAGACACAAGGGAACATATATAGTGGTTTGGCCAAACCAATTTACACATAAAGGGAAAACAAAATGGACGACAAATACAAACAACTACAAAACAAAGTAAGCTAAACCCAAAATCCCCCTCCAACTTGGCAGCACATGGTATGGCTTAATTGGCAGGCCACAGGATATCACAGTCCTCCACCCTTGGCCACGCCTTTTTTCCCCCAGGCCAGACCTCTCTCCCACATGGTAAAAAAGAAACAATGATTAATAAAACAGAAAATGCTTACATAGCCCTACAATGTGGAAATGTGTGCACTCAATTTAAACAGTGTAAGCCTAAAGCAAATAACTGTATATTATATCTGAAATAAACTATGTGATTATTTTTTAAAATAAATAATTGTTTGGGGTGTGGCTAACTGCAAAATAACTTAATAAAACATGGCTTGTGTGCTGCATTACTACCATTGCTGGATATTACCCTGACTGGACGGGTCTTCATCCTGTGTGGCTTGGGCCATCACAGCCCTGCTAGCAGGAGTTTCCCTTCAAGAGGTCTGTGATGCCGCCGGCTGGGCCTCCACACACACCTTCATAAAACATTATAGTCTGGATCCCTCTACACCGGGTTCACAAGTTCTCTCGTCTTGAGTGTGCAAGATTGCTTCACACCAGGGCGTATATCTCTCAGTGTGGCACAGTGGGCATATCGTTCCCCAATTTGACGATTCTTGACGCAGCGCGAGTTCCCTCGAGGTCCCTCGGCCACACTTCTAGTGCTCCTGAGAACGACTTGCTTCGAACAATCAGAAGCTGACGTGGTTATGTTCCGGCGTCCTTTTATAGCTTCCGGATCGGCGTCACATGCGTCATCACGGGTGACGTCATGACGCAACACCAATGAAGATTGGACTAGTTCCATACAGGCTTCAGACGGGTCACGCTGAGGGCGTTCCCCAATGTGTGGATTCTCGACGCAGCGTCTCATTCCCTGAGGGTTACAGTTGTAACCTGAGACATTTTCATGCAGCATGACAAGAACTGAGAGGATGATATTAAAACGCAACTGAATATGAGACATTCTTCTCACTTTTCCTTCGCTAATGTCTTGAAGGAAATGGAGATTTTAAACATTAAACGAGTGTGTACATACTTCAGCAGGCAATTTGTTGACAACATCTGACCTCAGTATGTACTATAACCTTACATTCAAACCCAAATTTTCAGCCTAATGCTTATGAACAGTCTGTTTTTATGTATTGCTTTATTGTGCAATATTAAACACATGGCTAGGACCAGCATGTCTAATTACAACTATTTACAATTATTGCCACTCCATTAATCTCTGTAATAGCTAAAAGTGATCAATAGTGCTGGGAAAAACAATTATGAAAATGCAGCCATGAACTTATATAAGAGATGTGATGTCTTCTTTCATTTGAACGGCAGCTGATGCTCAGAGGCCAACAAGAACCATTATGAGAATCATAAATAAAATGAACTAATGAGATATGAATTGATTGATGAAGTGGAGAAAAGTCTGGCGCCTCCGTTCACCACTCTGAGATATTAACAATAATTGCCCGCCAGTAATTTCCCCCAATTTGAGATGGTCTGTTTTCTCTCCCGTCACTTTCATGACAGTTAAATACATCTATCTGTTTTTTTCACCACTAAGTATATTATTATTTCATTTAGGACTTGATTGTATATGATACATCATGAAATTTTACTCAATTCCCAATTAGAAGAATGGCATTATGTAATGTTCTCCACTGGAACACTTAGAGAAGTGTGCTGAGGGAAATTATCAATAGACTATATTTTCATTCAGATCAAAGACACTTGAGGATGTTGGAAAGGTTTTTAAAAAATAATTAATTTTTAATTAATAATTTAATAATTCATTAGGTTTTTAAAATGTGAATGCATTTAAAAAAGAATTTCTAAAACTTTGGTATTTATGTGAAAGAGTTTTTCAATTGGTAATAATTAGAAACTGAATTATTGTGTAAGACGACTTCAACAGATCCGTTCCTGGGGCCTCATGTATGAAACTTTACATAGATTTAATCCTAAAAATGAGCATATGAACAAAAGTGTCAGGAGCTGTGACGTATTGAGCCCATGAAGAAGAAGGTTCAAGTGCAAAACAGAGTTGAATAACTTCCACAAGTAAATACAAATACAAAAGAGCGAAGCAACACACACACACACACACACACACACACACACACACACACACACACACACACACACACACACACACACACACACAAACACACACACACACACACACACACACACACATGTACTTCTATACAACTGCGAACAAGGACGATTCGACACACGCACGCACGCACACACACACACACACACACACACACACACACACACACACACACACACACACACACACACACACACACACAAACACACACACACACACACACACATGTACTTCTATACAACTGCGAACAAGGACGATTCGACACACGCACGCACGCACACACACACACACACACACACACACACACACACCTGAACTGAATGACAAGATCAAATTTGTAATTGGAGAGTGCGAAGCCTGATGTGTCATCGGCCACCAGCAGAGGGCAGCAGACCCTCACTCTCCCCTGGACTCTGTTATTCCCAGAACTCTCTACTCATTATTAGTTAACCGGTTGCAGCTGTCTATGATTTAATCATGTTATTACATTTTTATGAGTTATAGTTTCGTGTTACTGCTCGTGTGTTCTGAGCAGTCTCGATGTTCCTGGTGTGTGTCTTGTATTTCTCGCTCCCGTCTCGTCCACGGAGTTTTATGTTCGTTTGGACTGAGAACTTGTGCTCTGACCCTCTGCCTGGTTTTGGACTATGACTTTGGATGGTTTTCATTAAACTGCACGTGTATCCTCACTCTCAGTGCTGTCTTTTCGCAACAGAAGACTTCGTCCAGTATGGGTCCAGCTGTGGAGCTAGTCCACGGTAACCGTGCCCTCGAAGAGCACACTCAGATGTTCCTGGACATTGCAAATGTTTCTGAACTTCCAGATTATGCTCTCATTGACTTTTTAGGTCACAAGTAAGCGCATTAATGTCAAAACCACCAGAACCGCCAGTCCCGTCAGAACCACCAGCACAGTCTCGACAGAACCGCCAGAGCCACCAGCGCAGTCATGACAGAACCACCAGTCCCGTCAGAACCACCAGCGCAGTCTCGACAGAACCGCCAGTGCAGTCACGCCAGAACCACCAGAACCACCAGCGCAGTCACGACAGAACCGCCAGCGCAGTCACGCCAGAACCACCAGTGCAGTCACGACAGAACCGCCAGCGCAGTCACGCCAGAACCACCAGAACCACCAGCGCAGTCTCGACAGAACCGCCAGTGCAGTCACGCCAGAACCACCAGAACCACCAGTGCAGTCACGACAGAACCGCCAGCGCAGTCACGCCAGAACCACCAGAACCACCAGTGCAGTCACGACAGAACCGCCAGCGCAGTCACGCCAGAACCACCAGCGCAGTCTCGACAGAACCGCCAGTGCAGTCACGCCAGAACCACCAGAACCACCAGCGCAGTCTCGACAGAACCGCCAGTGCAGTCACGCCAGAACCACCAGAACCACCAGCGCAGTCACGACAGAACCGCCAGCGCAGTCACGCCAGAACCACCAGTGCAGTCACGACAGAACCGCCAGCGCAGTCACGCCAGAACCACCAGAACCACCAGCGCAGTCATGACAGAACCACCAGAACCGCCAGTCCCGTCAGAACCGCCAGTCCCACCAGCGCAGTCACACCAGAACCGCCAGCGCAGTCTCGACAGAACCACCAGAACCACCAGTCCCGTCAGAACCCCCAGTGCAGTCACGCCAGAACCGCCAGCGCAGTCTCGACAGAACCGCCAGCGCAGTCTCGACAGAACCGCCAGCGCAGTCTCGACAGAACCGCCAGCGCAGTCTCTACAGAACCGCCAGTCCCATCAGAACCGCCAGTGCAGTCACGACAGAACCGCCAGCGCAGTCTCGACAGAACCGCCAGCGCAGTCTCTACAGAACCGCCAGTCCCATCAGAACCGCCAGTGCAGTCACGACAGAACCGCCAGCGCAGTCTCGACAGAACCGCCAGCGCAGTCACGACAGAACCGCCAGCGCAGTCACGACAGAACCGCCAGCGCAGTCTCTACAGAACCGCCAGTCCCATCAGAACCGCCAGTGCAGTCACGCCAGAACCGCCAGCGCAGTCTCTACAGAACCGCCAGTCCCATCAGAACCGCCAGTGCAGTCACGACAGAACCGCCAGCGCAGTCTCGACAGAACCGCCAGCGCAGTCTCTACAGAACCGCCAGTCCCATCAGAACCGCCAGTGCAGTCTCGACAGAACCGCCAGCGCAGTCTCGACAGAACCGCCAGCGCAGTCTCTACAGAACCGCCAGCGCAGTCTCTACAGAACCGCCAGCGCAGTCTCTACAGAACCGCCAGTCCCATCAGAACCGCCAGTGCAGTCACGACAGAACCGCCAGCGCAGGCTTAGGCCCCGTCCTTAGAGAGCAAGCGAGGGTAGCGGAATCTGCATATCCCGCCTGAAGACGAAGGCAGGGGCGCAGCCGACCCCCCTGGAGGTTAAGGAAGGGACCATCCTGGTGGTGGTTGGGGAGGATGGAGGTAATTAGCAGCGACAGCATCTGCGAACTCAGACGAATGTAAGTACCAATCTTTTATACTGTGAGTGTTAGCACATGATTGGTTAGAAGTGAAGTATTACGTGGAGCGCTGATTGAGTCTTTCTGGCAGAACTTACGCTATGGAAGTAAAATAATGCCAAATGTTTTTGAAACAAAAAGCCTGTTGAATTGCACTACTTGAAAAAAATATGCATTGCATTAACCATGCTTGCATTTTAATGCATTGTATTTTAGGACTTGCATTTTTTTATTGCCTCAAATTCAACATGGTTGAATATTTAAGCTGTGAATATTTCAATTCAAAACATTTCAAACACATTTTCATTATTAAAAATTCAATAATCCATATTCACCTTTCATATTTCAATTCCAAAATATTCAAACGGTTTAGAAATACAACCTTTAATATTCAACAGGGAATTTTCAGTCCATTTTATTTCGCTTTAAAAATTCGCTTCCTCAAATTCAGTGGTTAAAATTCGACAGTAAATTCAACATTGACATCCAGGAACTGCAGGAAAAGCAGTAGATTACCGAGCATAATCTCCACCTGCTGTTATTCGGCCTCACCAGCAGGGGGCGCAAGCGCGTGTTGTTGACGAAGACGAGAGCAACAGTTTCATTCATAAAAACCCGTTTATAGAAATGTAAGTGTATTTGTGATTATTACGAGTGCTGTTTTTACAGCTGAGATTATAATGTTATTCCCCCGATGCTGATGTACAGATCAAATGTTACATTTGAAGTAGACATATATTTCTCTTGGTTGTTTAGTTGCCTTAACATTATATCACTGATGTGCTGCAGTAGCCTACTAGTGTTTCCCTCAATACTTCAGGATTGCTGGACATATAAAACGCTCAACGTATAGCTTAATGGACTAATAGTGATATAAAAGAGCAAACTCGCACTTTATTGAGAAGCTGTATAGGTACTATATGCTGCGGGCAGCAGACTAAAGATGAACTTAACGCGCAAGGTTTCACGCCAAGTTTCCCTGTGAAAATAAAGTTGGCTTGACATTAGACATTCGCACATTTAGGGACCGTCTCTAAAGTTACACACGACATTGGTACACACGTTTCTAACTTCAAAAGCATTGGGAGAGAATGACTTACAGAAAACTGGTAGGTCAGGCATGATATGATGCACACCTTTTATATTTTTGATAAGTTGAAGTTTGCTATTGAAGTTAGAAACGTGTGTAATGTTGAATGTAATTTTAGAGACGGTCCCTAAATGTGCGAAAGTCCAATGTCAAGCCAACTTTAATGCAAGTATCCATAGCTATGCATAATGGGATATGTCCCACCACTTTCTGCCAGGGTAGATATTGTCCCCACCCTCGCAGCACGGATGTACAAACAGCCGAAATAAAACAATTCCAGTTAACCAGCAGAGCATTCATTAGTTCGTTTGTTAAACAAGAGGCGATCTAGCGCTGAAATGTGTATGAAATCAAGTGCTCATTGCCACTGCGATTCAGTAGTGCGGATAGAGTATGTGGCGAACACTCTTCACTCAGACGCACTTCAATCAGTTGCGGAGACTCTCGTTCCTGTGAAATCACAAAACAAACTGCACACAAAGGTGGTCCCAGCTTGATATACAACCACTGATAAACATAATCGGTTTTGATGAGGAAAAAAAAACTATACGAGTGCGGATTCGAACCCAGAACTTCTGACCCTCATGGCTAAAGTTCTACCACTCGACCATTAAAGTACATTTATATTTTAAGTCGGATCTGTTTCATGTGAAAATTCCATAGGAAAATTCTCGGCACTGACAACATATTAGATCTCATTAAACGACAAATGAAACCCAATGTAGACCTAGGCCACTATATTTTTGATAGCTGGACATCGTAATGTTACTGTACACATCTGATTTATGATTTAATATTGTATTAGCAAAACACACACACAAACAAACTGCGTGAAACTTTGCGCATTAAATTCATATGATTCTGAGTCCGTCTGTTGCGTAACCACATAGTAGCCCTACTACAGCCTAAAGTGCGAGTTTGGTCTTTTATATCTACTAGTCCACGCTACGTTGAGCGTTTTATATGTCCCAGCAACCCTGAAGTATTGAGGGAAACACTAGTAGGCTACTGCAGCACATCAGTGATATAATGTTAAGCAACTAAACAACCAAGAGAAATATATGTCTACTTCAAATGTAACATTTGATCTGTACATCAGCATCGGGGGAATAACATTATAATCTCAGCTGTAAAAACAGCACTCGTAATAATCACAAATACACTTACATTTCTATAAACGGGTTTTTATGAATGAACTGTTGCTCTCGTCTTCGTCAACAACACGCGCTTGCGCCCCCTGCTGGTGAGGCCGAATAACAGCAGGTGGAGATTATGCTCGGTAATCTACTGCTTTTCCTGCAGTTCCTGGATGTCAATGTTGAATTTACTGTCGAATTTTAACCACTGAATTTGAGGAAGCGAATTTTTTAAAGCGAAATAAAATGGACTGAAAATTCCCTGTTGAATATTAAAGGTTGTATTTCTAAACCGTTTGAATATTTTGGAATTGAAATATGAAAGGTGAATATGGATTATTGAATTTTTAATAATGAAAATGTGTTTGAAATGTTTTGAATTGAAATATTCACAGCTTAAATATTCAACCATGTTGAATTTGAGGCAATAAAAAAATGCAAGTCCTAAAATACAATGCATTAAAATGCAAGCATGGTTAATGCAATGCATATTTTTTTCAAGTAGTGCAATTCAACAGGCTTTTTGTTTCAAAAACATTTGGCATTATTTTACTTCCATATTACGCTAAAGCTTTCATTTCTATAACGCTTTTAACAATGTAGATTGTTTCAAAGCTGCTTTACAGAGATAAACGTATCATTTAAGGTAACAGATTGTTTCGGCTTTATAGCGGTTCTTGAATAATGTTATTTCAGCTAAAGTTAGTTTTGATTGATTCACTTCCGTCGAAAGGATAATTAATTAGGGGCCGCTAAGACGACAGCGTTCTCTCTACACAGACTTTAAACTGAACTGTGAGAAAACACTGACGGCGCTCACGTGCGCATCAATAATTAATTCTATAGTTATGTGTGTTTGAATATATGTGCGCATGTTTGTAATTCTCTACAACCAAGCCTTAAACTACTTGTCTTGCCTATACATTTTGATACAGAATTTTATTTTATTTTATCACTACGGGGGAGATTTCCCCACACCGCTTTAATCTGTAGAGTGGTACAGGGATCTCCATAGGGAGAGGCTAGTTGGCACTTCAGCACTGCGCTGTCATCGGGTCCAGGCGAAGGTCCTTCCTCAGATCTGGAGTGTGTGTGTGTGAGAGAGTGTGTGTCCAGGCGAAGGTCCTTCCTCAGATCTGGATACGGCCTGGATCCGGCAGGCTGCGGGAAAACCTCGCGATAAACAAAGACACTAAAATTAGCGTAGATGCCATTCTTCTTATGATGTAACGAGTACATCAGGATTTAAGGGAAGTGTTCCCAGTTCCGGCTGACCTAATCTATGCAGCCTAACATGATGCATTATGTGAATGCTAGATCAAAGAGATGTGTCTTTAATCTAGCTTTGAACTGACAGAGTGTGTCTGCTTCCCGGACAATGGTAGGAAGGACTGTTCCAGAGTTTTGGTGCTAAATAGGAAAAGGATCTACCGCCAGCAGTCGATTTTGATATTCTAGGTATTATTAACTGGCCGGAGTTTTGAGATCGCAGTAGACGTGAAGGACTATAATGCGTTAAGAGCTCGCTCAAGTACTGCGGAGATAAACCATTTAGTGCTTTGTAAATAATCAGCATTATTAACCCCCTGGGGTCTGAGGTGTTTTCTGGGTCCTGGAGGTGTTCTGACATGCTCTAAACATTTGTGCTTATTTCTGTTACTTGTGACATTTTCATGACTAAAGTATTATCCACGCGTTCATCACAAACTCTGCTACAATAATATGTCAGCAGCATGTATGTAAAAGTTTGTAGTTTGAGATAATAACATTTATGCGTGGTTTGTGAAAATGACCCAAAAAAAAGTCAATGAAATAATGTCATGAAAACACAAACTAATTATTTCTTTGCAAGGCTTTTGAAAATTGTATCACGTAGCCTAGAATATTTGCTCCAAAACTATGTGAAAATCATCCTGAATACTCATTCAGATAAGACAATATATTGATTTAAAATTTGTATGACATGTTTTGTGTAAGAAAGCTTTATGCGAGGAGGCGTTAACCACCATGAATATTGAGTGTTTCACACCTGAGAAAAGACAAAGGCCCTCCCATAATGGCCCTATTAGGAGCTCTCAGGCACTATCATTACATTACCTTGCACAAAGAATGAGGAGATTTAAAAAAGAATGGCTTTTTGATTGTTTGAATTTACAATGAAATTGAATTTGAATTTGAATTTGAACACAACATCATCCAAAGATACACAACAAATGGCAAAAAAGCACATTATTTATTTAAACACACTGAACTAAAGACAGAGACTTAACCAGTCACACACCTTTCCTTTCCTGAAACATAGGCATCCCTGTCATTTCCAAGGTGTTTGATTTTTCACCTCCTCATGCTCATGTTGAAGTCAGCAGGACGGGTAGCTACCTAAAAAAAAAAAATTATATATATATATATATATATATATATAAAAAAGCTGTGAACATGCTGATATCAAGAAGAAACCAGGGCTGCATGATTGTGGGAATACATTTTAGATTTCTGGTGAAAATTCCTTTTTAAAATTTACAAAATACACACACACACAAACACACACATATATATATATATATATAATATATAATATATATATAATATATACATATATATATTTGTTGTGCCTTGTAGGCATATACCTGCAGGGCTGAATCAAAATAAGAACAATAGTATAGCAGGCATAGTTAAAAGGGAACACTTCAGTAACACTACACTAGAGAAAAACATATTGATTATCATATTACTTCAAATGTTTACAATCGATATGACTTTATGAAATGAGATTGGAGTAAAATCATGGTGCGTTTTGCTTTTCAAACGCACGTCGCGCGAATGACTCAAACTCTCACAGCGCGTGCAGGGAACATTCACTGAAGCATCGAGCAACAGTTCAATGGCAATATGAAGTTTATGCAACAATAACACTAACTATATAATTCAGAATTATTTCTTACCTTAAAATAGTTCTTGTCTTCAAATCGCGTTCTTCTTCTTCAGATGTAAACCCAATAATCTCACAGCATGTCTTCCAACTCGACGACTGCAGAGGACTGATAAAGTTTGCCGCTTTGTTGTTGAGGTAATGGGGGCGTTCGCCGCGACGCATGGACGATTTGCATGTCTATGTGTTTTGCGCGTGTGGGTGTGGTCACATTAAAACTAATGAGGAAGGGTTAGAGAAACTGAATATCTTGTTGGTTTTATACAAATTACTTAAACAGAGAATATTTGTTTTCGTTTTGAATCAGATAATTTAAAACTACACACTTAAATGATTATAAATATATAGCTCACAAATGTGTGACAAGTATTCGCTGAGTTTTGTTTTATGTTTAGAGACGTGCTCAAGAAAAAAAAGTTCGCGAGACGGAGAGGCAGAAAGCACACCCTGTTTAATTTCTTTATTTTACAAAAGCACAACGTTTTGTTTTGATTGTAAGTGGACACATACAAAAGTAGACATCTCACAGATTCTTTTTTCATTTTTATTAAGTCTGTATGACCACAAATGACGGAGTATTTTAAGTTTATTCAGCTGCTATGTGAAAAAAAACACGCAAATCACGCCGGCGTGATTGCCGACCCCAGGGGGTTAAAAAATGTATACGATGTTGAATAGGCAGCCAATGCAGTGTTGACAGAACGGGGCTAATATGGTCATACTTCCTGGTTCTGGTAAGAACCTCGAGCGGCTGCGTTTTGAACTCGCTGTAGTTTGTTTGTTAAGCGTGCAGGGGCAACCACCCAGTAGAGCATTACAATAATCTAGCCTTGAGGTCATGAACGCATGAACTAATTGTTCTGCATTATTCATTGAGAGCATATGACGTCATTTACATATATTTTTAAGATGGGAAAAATGCGGTTTTACAGATACTAGACAAGTGACTTTCAAATGAAAGATTGGTATCAAAGAGCACACACACACACACACACACCAGGTTCCTAACCGACGACGAAGACTTAACAGAGCATCATCAAGTGTTAGACAGTACTCTAGGTTATTACGTGTGGAAGTTTTTTGTCCAATAATTAGAATCTCTGTTTTTTCTGAATTTAGTAGTAGGAAATTACTAGTCATCCAGTTTTTTATATCAGCTATGCATTCCGTTAATTTTGTGAATTGGTAAGTTTGTAACAGATTGAATCTAATTAATTGGGGTGCCAATCAGGTGTTTAAAACCTACTAAATTCTTTGAGTCAGTCAACCATACAAATTATTCAAACATAAAAAAAATAGGAACATTAATATGTGGATGTAGAATTATCACACAACAGCAAAAGGCTCAATTCATATAAATTGTTATTAGTTTTTGAGCAATATAACATTCGGTGAGGGGAAAGCATTAATGATTCACAAATGCAAAAATACAACAACAACAAAACAAGAAACCAAAACATTATTCAATTTATAAGAAAAATGTCCAGAAATTAAAATACTTAATTCCCGATTCTGGGGCCCATTTAAAGGAGAACTCCGGGCAAGTTTTAAGTTAATCTTGATGGTTATATATGATGGCATATCTCTTGATGGCATATTCATAAAGAGTGTTTTTGTGCCTCTTAACAGACACAACATGCAATTAAAATGTCTGTCCAACATGAACAGGGTCCCTTACATGACAACAAGATGCGTTTAGCAACTTAGCCATTGTTTTAAATTTACCTAAATAGTGTTTAGAGACGGCTAGCTGTAGTCTCTGCGCTGAAGTCCCATGGGAACTCAGTTGTAGCCGGAAAAAGGTAAATAGCAGCGTGCAGGTGGAGGAGCGTCGTGTGTGTGAAGAGTGATGATCGGAGTGTCGTGTGTGTGAAGAGCAGTGTTGCCACAGTTACTTTGAAAAAGTAATCCTATTACTGATTGCTCCTTTAAAAGTAACTTAGTTACTTTACAGATTACTTGATTTTAAAAGTAACTAAGTTAGATTACAAGTTACTTTATTAGTTACATCAGCAGCTGCCGATGACACCCTGTCACGGTGGGTAGTGGAAAATGGAAGAGGACTCAAATGCGGAGTAAAATGAAAGATTTAATAAAGATAAAACATAAAACAAACAAACCAACAAAGGAAATCAGAACTTAAATCCAACACGGACAGGGCAGGACAGGCACAGACACACGTAACATGTACAACGAACCAGCACAGGACAGCAAACACAGGAAGACTAAATAGGGAGGCAAACAAGGAGGGTAACGAGCAGGACAGGTGGGACAACTAAACCAATAATCAGATAACAAGGGGGAGGGACCAGACAATGACAAGAGCACATGGCCCCAAAATAATAAAACCCCCATGTGCATCACCAGACAGGACTGACATGTGACATTACCCCCTCCCTACGGAGCGGCTACCAGACGCTCCATAAGACCAGGGCGGGACGGGAGGGACAGGCGAAGCGGACAGTTCATCAGGCGGCCAGGGCGAAGCAGACAGTTCATCAGGCGGCCAGGGCGAAGCAGACAGTTCATCAGGCGGCCAGGGCGGTGAAGACCCCTTGGGCGGCCAGGGCGGTGAAGACCCCTCGGGCGGCCAGGGCGGTGAAGACCCCTCGGGCGGCCAGGGCGGTGAAGACCCCTCGGGCGGCCAGGGCGGTGAAGACCCCTCGGGCGGCCAGGGCGGTGAAGACCCCTCGGGCGGCCAGGGCGGTGAAGACCCCTCGGGCGGCCAGGGCGGTGAAGACCCCTCGGGCGGCCAGGGCGGTGAAGACCCCTCGGGCGGCCAGGGCGGTGAAGACCCCTCGGGCGGCCAGGGCGAAGACGACAGTCCATCTGGCGGCCAGGGCAGAGACGACAGTCCATCTGGCGGCCAGGGCGGAGACGAACAGGGTGAAGACGACCACTCGGGCAGCCATGGTGGTGAAGACCAAAGCGGAACAGGAACAGAACCTTGCTCAGGAACAGTCACAGACACCACCGGCTCAGGAACTGCAACAGACACCACCGGCTCAGGAACTGCAACAGACACCACCGGCTCAGGAACTGCGACAGACACCACCGGCTCAGGAACTGCGACAGACACCACCGGCTCAGGAACTGCGACAGACACCACCGGCTCAGGAACTGCGACAGACACCACCGGCTCAGGAACTGCGACAGACACCACCGGCTCAGGAACTGCGACAGACACCACCGGCTCAGGAACTGCGACAGACACCACCGGCTCAGGAACTGCAACAGACACCGGCTCCACCGGCTCAGGAACCAGGAGCAGCTCGGGCGGGGCCGGCAGGGCGAGCAGCTCGGGCGGGGCCGGCAGGGCGAGCAGCTCGGCGGGGCCGGCAGGGCGAGCGAATATATTATATTCATTAATATAATGAAATTTATATTTCATTATATTAATATGTAAAGTTTTTTACTGCAAATGTGACGTCCATAACGCTGGAATTGGCCGATTTTAAAGAATTTATCCTCAACTAGTTTTGTGCAGCCTAGGTCTACGTATTTTATAATGTTGACTTCAAAAAATAGGCCTACTAATAGTAATTAAAGGTGGTAGCATTGGATCTGGACGGGAAGGATAACTGGGAGTTGGAAGGGGTGTGTTTCGCGATTCTGCCTTCTCACACCGCAACACAGGTTTGTGGATCTGAGTGTCACAATTTCGGTTTCATATCGCATATTACAGCCCTAATTTTTACTAAGGAAAATGGCAAAAATAGTAACGCACAGTGACTTGGATAAGTATCTTTATTCTGATTACTGGATTGGAAATAGTAACGCGATAGATTACCCGTTACTGAAAAAAGTGCTCAGATTAGAGTAACGTGTTACTAAGTAACGCGTTACCGGTATTGAGTCGCTGGTAGGCACTGGTAGTTTGGAGTAATTCTGTATCCTGTAGTTGCCGTAGACCCTCTTGTACATATTACGTTTTGTGCATGATAACGATAGCACTACCCTTGTCTGCTGGTTTATGATTATGTCTTGTCTGTTGGAGAGTGTTTCTAGAGCTTCTATTTCTTCCATCGTGACGTTTGGAGCTGGGGATTTTGAATTTGCTATTAAAGTTTGTAAATCCCTACAGTTTTTTTTTCCAAGAAACCCCATATTTCTCCCGGTAATCTTTTAGGTGGAGGTAACCAATCTGATTTCTCTGAGAAAGGGGGAGCCTCTGATTCTGACCCAAGACACCAAAAAAACGGCTTTTTGGATTTGTTTGTGGTGTACTTTGTAGTGATGGGCGATGGATTGCTAGGTGGGTTTTTCTTCTTTTCTTATTATGATTTGGTTGAGTGGAAGATGGTCCTGCTTGTTCCGACTGGGGGTCCGGAGGGGACTGTGCTTGTTCGGTCTGTTGCAGTGCGATTTGTTCTAGTGTTGCTGTTGTGTTTTCTTGTTGGTTGGTTTGAGGGGTGTTTTCTAAGTTTAGTTTTTGTTTGATAAGGATAAAGATTTCTTGAGTGGCCAGTTCAATAGTGTTTTCCTGAATTGTGGTGATACGTTTGATCTCAATACCCCAAGCTTAATCCCAACGGACTAGAGAAGAGGAAAGGATTTCGGATCGAGCAGTCGCCAATGTATCCAATGTAAGGTTAGGGTTAGGGTATTTTATAACAGCATTCTCCTCAATCATACTTCTGCATGTCTCAGCTGTGCACCTGCTTGTGTGTGTTAAGAAATATACTCCAATGCAGGTGTTCCACACAAATATCAGTCTACAAAAAATTTAAAAGTCTGCAATACATACTTTTTTTTTTTTTTACTATATAATATTGTATCGGATGAAAACTGCTCAGTGAAGTTTGATATTTTCTAGTTTTTGTAAAAGGAAATGTGAGTCCCAGCAGCAGTTTCACTACACAGTAACTCGAGATCCACACGGTCTGATCTGACGATTTGATCTGATTGTATCTGGTTGATTTGTAGAAGGTGATGTAAAAGATGAATGCAGAGCCTCACTCTTAAATTAAACAGAAATCCAGAATAAAATCAATAGTATTTAAAAGCATGAGCTCAATATTTAATTAATCTTGTAATAGATCATCATACCAAATCATTAAAACAAATAAGTGTTTCATATTTTTTTTAAATATCAGTGCTTTAGCCAAACTTTTGGGGCTTTCTAAGCTTTCTTCCCAAACATTTTACACAAACTAATGAAAATAGCAGTTTGAGGTTTATTCTAAAATGTATCTATTTATGTATTTATTTATTTAGCTTTTCTGATGTAGTTCCTTTAGTTTTCTGGTTTCTGCACTTTGTATGTGTTTGCTGTTATATTAAATAGACCATTTTCCTTCATTTAGGCCCCGTTTACACGATGGGAAAACGCAGATATTTCTCTGCGTTTTGGCCTGTCATTTACACGAAAACGCCGTTTTTATCCCAGAAAACGATTATTTCTAAAAACTCCGGCCAAAGTGGAGATTTCTGAAAACGCCGGTTATATGTTGTTGTGTCAACTGGGAGAAACAGGGTTTTAGGTTCTCTCTTGTTGATTCTGAGGATTCTGATTGGCTTGCATGGCTTTATCCTTCTCCCTACACTGCCGCCCATAGGTTTGGCGTAGTTATGATGGCGCTCGACGGCGTATTTATGCGGGTTGTGTGCACAATGTTATTATTGAAAACGGAGGGGGGGGTGGGGGGGGGGGGGGGTGGGGGGGATATTCGTTTCTCTAAATACCCGGCTATGTGTAAATGTGGCCTTAGATCCTCTCGCCCTCATTTCTGACGACTCCAACATGACAACGACATATATGTTAGTCATTTTTGTGAACTAAT
Organism: Phoxinus dragarum; assembly: GCA_033366665.1. Lineage (NCBI taxonomy): Eukaryota > Metazoa > Chordata > Actinopteri > Cypriniformes > Leuciscidae > Phoxinus > Phoxinus dragarum. The sequence goes on along the minus strand of JARPMJ010003416.1, from coordinate 13,976 downwards.
TTGGATAGAATTATCCTTAAAGGCAAATAACTAATATATTTCTATATACATTGACCAGTTTATTAATCACAGTAAATTCACAACTCAATTGTTTTGTATTACAAGTTTTCGAAAAGTTTAAATGTGCAAATGAGTCATTATCTGATTAAATATGACACTCACTTGAACATAAATCTGAGCATTGGAGTCAGGTTCATAATTATTGTTGGATTTTGTTGACATTAGAGTTAAAGGTTTTTACAGAGGGGATTCTGGATTTCTCTCTACATCACTCAAGAAATAATGCTGTAATCAGACAGAAAACAAATACATTTTCCTCATGTTTTTAGGAATGAAATGTTGTATAAATCATGTGCAATGATATATGAACAAACATTCAGAATATAGATGAAAAGTTGTGTGTGTGTAAAACTGTGAGATTCCAGTCTCAAACTCACCACCTTTATATACTGAAATCTACAGATGCAAATAGATAAAGTGCAAGAAAATAAACACACAAATGTAAATTTTTAATGTTTTCTTTCTGAAAGAAGTCATCAAAGAATACGTGTAATTTAAGCACAAAATAAAGCAAGAAAAAAAAGCAATGGTTTTGCAGGTAGTGTCTGCCTGTAAATTCACAACTAGACATTAATAGTCTTTTTCTTTCAGAGTATCCTGATCTAAAATGGGGATTAAATGAAAAGAAATTCTAGATTATCAACAGCATTTTACGAAAAGGGGACGAGGAATATCCAAACCTGTATTTGTGCAGATGACTTTGAGACGGGAGGAAACCCCAACGAGAGCAGGCTCTCTATAACCCGTGTGTTTCTCTCTCTTCATGTGTCTGCGCTGGATGAGGAGAGCTGGCTGTCAGCGGGTCTGATTAATGACCCGTCGGAGGCACGTCCAGCTATATTAGGGCCCATGTGTCGAGCCGAGTCTGCAGGGGCAAGGGCCTTTGTTCTGAGAGGAAATGTTCTCAGCACCCTACCGCCGCTTGCCACTGAAAAGATAAAGATTTACTGTCATCAAAGGCCAGATTAAAGCCAACAACGCCGACATTGATTTTTACCAAAAATGCACATTTTGGGAAACCCATTTTAGACCCCAGTCGAGATATGATCAGCTTATTTGGAAAGGGATAATATGGAATCTTCTCCCAGAATGAACTTTGAAAGAAGTAAATTGTAAATATTGATTTCTGAAATGAACTGTCAATCTTGGTTGTGCCAGATTATTCCTATCATCCAGCTCAACCCCTGGTGACAATGAATTCAGAAACGCTGACAAAGTGGAGTGCATGGGATTTCTGTTAGGAGCAGTCAGCCTGCCTCAACTAGAGCCGGTAATGGCTGTTCAATTTGATCAGATAACGGAGATCTCATCAGAGGAGAAAAATGAAATGAACTGTGTCTCGGAATCAGGATCCCTGCTCTTATCCCAGCAAAAATCATCCAAGTGAGGCGGAGTGCTTTCCATTATTTCAGGTCACTTCATTACGGAAAGGCACATAGAACCCAATAGCAGCAAACAAAGCGGGTGTTTTCTGGCTCACACAGAGGTCGAGTGTGAGGGCCGGTGTGATAGGCGGCCCGTGTGTCCAGGGTTATCCTATTACCACTTAAAAGATACGGTGAAAGGCAGCAAATCACAACCACTTGTTTATCTTTTCTCACTCAAGCCCACGTTTTCATTGTAGCACATGACCTTTCTCCCCGTGAAACGCAAAAATTAATCTTTTCCTCATTTCCCAATTGTTTTGACATTATTTCCTTTCACTTTCTTAGTCCCAAATTGCCTTGTTGCGCTTTTAAAATGGAAGAACATATGGTTGTGTGTGGATTCCAAAGGGATTATTTGTATCATGTTGAAAAGTGGCTTAATTTGTGAAAAATGTATGACACACACAAGTGGCACATAGATACATTGCTGCATTGAGTCCTAGAATGGAAAGAGTAACGCCGTTTCACACATACTCCTTGTGCGGCGCGTATGCGGTACAGGAGCAGCACGCGCTGTAGTGCTTTCACACATACTCTATAGCGCTACAGTGCTTTCACACATACTCTATAGCGCTGTAGTGCTTTCACACATACTCTATAGCGCTGTAGTGCTTTCACACATACTCTATAGCGCTGTAGTGCTTTCACACATACTCTATAGCGCTGTAGTGCTTTCACACATACTCTATAGCACTGTAGTGCTTTCACACATACTCTATAGCGCTATAGTGCTTTCACACATACTCTATAGCGCTGTAGTGCTTTCACACATACTCTATAGCGCTGTAGTGCTTTCACACATACTCTATAGCGCTGTAGTGCTTTCACACATACTCTATAGCGCTGTAGTGCTTTCACACATACTCTATAGCGCTGTAGTGCTTTCACACATACTCTATAGCGCTACAGTGCTTTCACACATACTCTATAGCGCTGTAGTGCTTTCACACATACTCTATAGCGCTGTAGTGCTTTCACACATACTCTATAGCGCTACAGTGCTTTCACACATACTCTATAGCGCTACAGTGCTTTCACACATACTCTATAGCACTGTAGTGCTTTCACACATACTCTAGCGCTGTAGTGCTTTCACACATACTCTATAGCGCTACAGTGCTTTCACACATACTCTATAGCGCTACAGTGCTTTCACACATACTCTATAGCGCTGTAGTGCTTTCACACATACTCTATAGCGCTACAGTGCTTTCACACATACTCTATAGCACTGTAGTGCTTTCACACATACTCTAGCGCTGTAGTGCTTTCACACATACTCTATAGCACTGTAGTGCTTTCACACATACTCTATAGCGCTGTAGTGCTTTCACACATACTCTATAGCGCTGTAGTGCTTTCACACATACTCTATAGCGCTGTAGTGCTTTCACACATACTCTATAGCGCTGTAGTGCTTTCACACATACTCTATAGCGCTGTAGTGCTTTCACACATACTCTATAGCGCTGTAGTGCTTTCACACATACTCTATAGCGCTGTAGTGCTTTCACACATACTCTATAGCGCTGTAGTGCTTTCACACATACTCTATAGCGCTGTAGTGCTTTCACGCATACTCTATAGCGCTGTAGTGCTTTCACACATACTCTATAGCACTGTAGTGCTTTCACACATACTCTAGCGCTGTAGTGCTTTCACACATACTCTATAGCGCTGTAGTGCTTTCACACATACTCTATAGCGCTGTAGTGCTTTCACACATACTCTATAGCGCTACAGTGCTTTCACACATACTCTATAGCACTGTAGTGCTTTCACACATACTCTAGCGCTGTAGTGCTTTCACGCATACTCTATAGCGCTGTAGTGCTTTCACACATACTCTATAGCGCTGTAGTGCTTTCACACATACTCTATAGCGCTACAGTGCTTTCACACATACTCTATAGCGCTACAGTGCTTTCACACATACTCTATAGCGCTGTAGTGCTTTCACACATACTCTATAGCGCTGTAGTGCTTTCACACATACTCTATAGCGCTACAGTGCTTTCACACATACTCTATAGCGCTACAGTGCTTTCACACATACTCTATAGCGCTGTAGTGCTTTCACACATACTCTATAGCGCTGTAGTGCTTTCACACATACTCTATAGCGCTACAGTGCTTTCACACATACTCTATAGCACTGTAGTGCTTTCACACATACTCTAGCGCTGTAGTGCTTTCACACATACTCTATAGCGCTGTAGTGCTTTCACACATAGCACTGTAGTGCTTTCACACATACTCTATAGCGCTGTAGTGCTTTCACACATACTCTATAGCGCTGTAGTGCTTTCACATAGGCTGCGTGCGTTTGCAGTGCGCAACTGATCCGCGGCTGTACCAAAAACTCACTATTTTAAACTCACTATGTATTTCAAATCCAGAAGTTATCAGCAACTTTTATTTTAAAAAAAGTTTTGTCACCAGTGCGATTCTCTTTGTACATATACACTCTTTAATAGACGTATTCACGTTTAAACACAATTTAAACAACATTTTATGCAATGCATTACTTCTATATAGATTATATTTTAAGTTGCTCAATCAAGTGGTAACATATTTAACCATAAAATGGTTCGCAAACATTTTAAATTAAAACTTAAAATGTACAAAAACAGCAGACTCATACCTTTTCATTTGCATAATTGAAAAATTTACAATAAATCTTGCATGTCACAAATAACGTCTCTGGTTACGTATGTAACTTTAGTTCCCTGAGAGGGAACGAAACGCTGTGTTTTACGCTGTGGGAACACCCCTGAGTGTTGCGTCGTGAAGCACGTGTATAATCAATCCAATGAAAGAGCGAGACGTCATTGGTGGGTGATGTCATAGACCAGGAAGCTTTAAAGTCCCCCTGAAAACAGTGCGTGACAGCTTCTGAAAAGCCTGAAGCAAGTCGATCAGGGCATGCAGGGAGTATGGCGGGCGAACGCAGCGTTTCGTTCCCTCTCAGGGAACTAAGGTTACATACGTAACCAGAGACGTTCCCTATCAAGGGATCTCCCGCTGCGTTTACGCTGTGGGAACCCCATACCCACTACGCCATAATGACAAGTGCCCGTTCTGTGTGAAGCCCTTGCGCACACTAAGAAAGATTTGCTCCGCCTAAGGTTGTATGCTACAGAAAAGCGTTTTACAATATTTTACAAAATTAAGGATTAATTTTTAGGCTTCAATCTCGAAAAAGAAATATCTTTCCCGTAGCGTCTTTCGACGCAGTACTCGTTCCCTCTCCTAGAGAGAACCGAGGTTACGTAAGTAACCGAGTACGTTTTATCCACACTCACTGTGGAACAGTTTCAGACTGCTGGGTCTCATGGCAGCTGCGTCCAACGCTCTTGCAGGAAGGAGAGAATCTCCGTTTTCCCGCACTGAAGTGGTGACAGACCCTGGTCTGAACACCAACCAGAGAACACCGAACCATTTGGAAGCGTAGAGCCGTCTAGTAGACGGGGCCCTAGCCTGCTCGATCGTGTCTAACACTCCCTTTGGGAGCGACAAGTAGCACCGAGCATCCGCTTTTCCTGATACGCTCCAGCATTTGAGGCAGGAGTGAGACAGGAGGAAAAGCATAGAGCGGACGGCGGGGCCAGACACTGGCCAGCGCGTTCGCGCTCTTCGAAAAGAATTCCGGGCAGTGAGCGTTTTCCTGGTTTGCAAACAGGTCTATTTCCGCTCTGCCGAACGTTTCCCACAGCAGACACACTGTCTGTGTGTGTAGGGACCACTCTCCTGTAGGAACGTTGTTCCGTGAGAGTCTGTCTGGGCCTACGTTCAGGTGGCCCGGCACATGCATTGCTCTCAGCGAGCGCAGGTTGTGCTGGGCCCATACCAGTATGCGTTCCGTCAACCTGAAGAGGTTTCGGGATCTCACGCCACCCTGGCGGTTTATATAGGCTACTACCGACGTGTTGTCCGAACGGACCAGGACGTGGTGTCCCTTTATCCGGGGACAAAAGCGCCTCAGCGCAAAGTCCACCGCCATCATTTCCAGGCAGTTTATGTGCGGTAGTCTGACTCGTTCTGGCCACTGGCCAAAGAACGGTCTGCCGTCGAGCAGTGCTCCCCAGCCCGAGGTGGACGCGTCCGTGGACACCACCTTCAGGCTCGAGGAAGTCCCCAGGCTTACACCTGACCGGTACCAGTCTGACGCTCTCCATGGTGTCAGGGCTGAAATGCATTCCTGATTGACCTTGAGGCGATAGCGACCGTGAACCCAATGCTTGGCGCGGTACGCGCGCTCTCAGCCAGAACTGCAGTGGGCGCATGCGCAGCAGGCCCAACTGTAGAGCTGTCGATGCTGCGGCCATGAGGCCTAGCATTTTCTGAAATCTCTTGAGCGGCACTATATGGCCGCTGCGGAAGGATTTCGCCATTTGCAGGGTGTTTCGCCTGCGCTGTGATTGATAGCCGTGCTGTCATAGACAGCGAGTTCAGATCCAGTCCTAAAAAGGAGATCCTTTGACTGGGAACCAGTGAACTTTTCTCCCAATTGACTCTCAGACCTAAGCACTCGAGGTGATTGAGTATTAGGGTCTTGTGGCGAGTGAGTTCTGAAGGTGATTGAGCCAGAATCAGCCAATCGTCCAAATAGTTCAGAATTCGAACGCCTCGGAGTCTCAGGGGTGCCAGCGCCGCGTCCATGCACACTGTAAATGTACGAGGTGCTAGGGACAGGCCGAATGGCAGGACTGCGTACTGATATGCCCGGCCCTCGAAGGCGAATCTCAAAAATCGCCTGTGACGTGACGCAATTTGTATGTGAAAATACGCGTCTTTCAGATCTATTGCCATAAACCAGTCTCCTCGGCGAATCTGCGCGAGGATTTTTCTGGTCGTGAGCATTCTGAACTTTCACTTTGTTAGCGCTTTGTTCAGATCATCATCATTTCTCTTCATCCCCTATGGGATATAAGGCTTCAATGAGCACTCTCCATTGTATTCGATCCCTGGCAGCATGTTGGGCCTCTCCCCATGACAGGTTCATCTGTTCCAGCTCTTGTGTCACAGTTCTGCGCCAGGTGGTTCTGGGTCTCCCAGGTTTTCTTTTACCAGGTGGTGTCCATCTTAGGGCGAATTTTGTGATGCTGTCCTGCTCCATCCTTAACACATGTCCTAGCCATCTCAAGCGTCTGTGTGTAATCTCCTTGGTGATGCTCCAGCTTCCCGTTTTCTTATACAGATCATTGTTGGAGATCTTATTTGGCCAAAATATCTGGCATATTCGTCGGAGGCATCCATTATGGAACACTTCTATTCTCCTCATGTCAGTTTTGATAACTGGCCAGCTCTCTGAACCATACAGCAGAACAGACTTTACATTACAGTTATATAGGAGCATCTTTGTTTTAAGGCTGTATTGTTTTGATCTCCATATAAAACGGAGTTGGGAGAAGGCACGCTTTGTTCAGATGCCTCAGATCTAAAACGGGTCTGAGACCCCCGTCTTTCTTCGGTACCAGGAAATATCTGCTGTACAGACCCCCTTTGCTCTGAGCTTGAGATAAAGGCTCTATGGCCCCTTTGCTCAATAGCTTCGCTATTTCGGCTTGAAGTAGATGTGCTACTTCTGCTTTCACCGTGGTTTCGACTCTCTCCGTGTAACGGGGAGGGCGTCGATAAAACTGTAGCGAATAGCCTCTTTTTATAGTCTCTAGCACCCATTCTGAGACCCCGGGAAGTCTTTCCCATGCATCTGCACGCGTGACTAGGGGTTGAATGTAATCTGGGCCCTGGTCGCGAAATGGCGGCGACACAAGAGCAACCGTGTGCTGTAACATGGACGCCGTGGCGTCTGAGGTGGAGGGTATGTTTAACACAGTATGCATCCCGCGCGCGCTCGGCTCTCTAAGTTGAGAAAGAGCGCGCGGGGCGAGCCCCGTAGGGCTCGTTATATTTGTGAATAAATGTGAATAAACACTCGTTACTCTGTGAGAAAAAATGTGTGACGCCGGGGCGAACACACACACAAAACACACACAAAGTGAAAAGGATATTCCACGCCGGAGAAGCGCAGCAGGGAACGGCGGCTGAAGGCGGCGAAGACGGCGGCTTCAGATAAAGGGCTCGTCCTGCTGAGGTGCTTGTTCCAAACGGCTGTGGCGGCTCGAATCCAGTCCTACGATGCGTGTAGCTTCGTGAAGAATAGAAAATCAGAGTGGGAGACTGCTATGCTTGTATTTATAGGCCTAGACCACGCCCGTTTCGGCGGGAGATGACGCAGAGGCGCGGAGCGTCCTCATTGGTCAGCGTCACTGGCCTCGCATAGGCTGTGCTTTTCTGGCGGAGCAGCCAATGGGCGCGCGATTTGCTCCGCCTAAGGTTGTATGCTACAGAAAAGCGTTTTACAATATTTTACAAAATTAAGGATTAATTTTTAGGCTTCAATCTCGAAAAAGAAATATCTTTCCCGTAGCGTCTTTCAACGCAGTAGGAGAGAACTCTACGTAAGAGAACTAGATAAAGCCTCCTTTTATAAGCTCCTCTTTATTCAACTGAGTTATGAGCTGACTTATTTATTTATTATTGAAAACTCATAACCATCTGCCTTATTACTGGTGCTTGCTTTAGCAAGGCATCAGTATTGTTATTGCTCATACTTATTACTGGTGCTTGCTTTAGCAAGGCAACAGTATTGTTATTGCTCATACTTATTATTCTTATTCCGCCGTTTTTTTGACGCGCTACTCCTCCCGCAGTTTTTGTCACAGACCCCTGAATGAGGTGTCAAAACGTGCGGCCTATTCGGGAATGGTGTGCTATGACTTTTATAAGCGATCGGGGGTGCGGTGTTCGCCCCAGGGGCGAAAAAGTCGCCGAAAAATCCCATAGACTTAACATTGTGTCAAACTTTGACGCCTCATAGCTCAGAGCGAGGATTTTGCAGAAATGTGAAATTTACCACATTTGGAGAGGTTGGCAGGCTCTGTAAGAATATACCTCACAATGGGGTAAAAGTTGCACCCCTGGGGGGCAGGAGCGCCCGAAAGTTTCCCATTGACTTAACATGGTGTAGGACGGCCCATGAAATGGAGAGAGAGAGAGAGTAAGCGATTTTGTATTGAACATAACTCTGGATCGCAGTGTCATAGAGACAAGGGGGCGGGCTCATTTTACTCAGACGACCAATCAGTCTCTCAGGGTCATTGTGAAGCTATCAGGCCACGCCCCTAGCAACCATTTAGAGCACCTTAGCAACAAGTTCCATAGACTTCCATTGAAAGAGATCAAAGGGATATCTTTGGATAGAAGAGTCATAGAAACATGAGGGTGGGCTCGTTAGACTCGGGGCAGCAAACAGCCAATCATGAATCACATCAACACTTCCTAGCCCCTCCCTAGCAACCATTGTCGAGCACCTTAGCAACCAAAATCCAAAGAGGGATATCTTCCATACTGAATGTCACAGAGACGTGGGAGTTGGTTTATATCATTCATACTGACAAGCAGCCTTTGGAGTTTCATGATTGGCAGCTGCCAAGCCACTCCCTAGCAACAAAAGAGAGTACCCTAGCAACCATTTTGCAAGACCTATATCTCTGCATCAAAACATCGTATAGAGATGGGGGTTGGAATATACATTCACACTGACTTTGGAGCTTCATGATTGGCAGCTGCCAAGCCACTCCCTAGCAACCAAACAGATTACCCTAGCAACCGTTTTGCAAGACGTATATCTCTGCATCAGAACATCGTATAGAGATGGGGGTTGGCTCTTTTGACTCATGCTAGCAAACAGGACTTGTTACATGCTACACATGCTAGCAGTGAATAGCTACATGCTAATATTGACTAGCTAAGTGCTAAATCATGCCAAGAAAATGCTACAAACACCATAGTAACCATCTGTGACAACTACCAACCACCTAGTAACACCATAGCAACCACCCAGAATACCCTAGCAACCACCCAGAACACCCTAGCAACCGCCTAGCAACCACCTAGCAACCACCCAGAACACCCTAGCAACCGCCTAGCAACCACCCAGAACACCCTAGCAACCGCCTAGCAACTGCCAAGCAACCACCCAGAACACCCTAGCAACTACCTAGCAACCGCCTAGCAACCACCCAGAACACCCTAGCAACCGCCTAGCAACCACCCAGAACACCCTAGCAACCGCCTAGCAACCACCCAGAACACCCTAGCAACCGCCTAGCAACCACCCAGAACACCCTAGTAACTGCCTAGCAACGCCATAGCAACCACCCAGAACACCCTAGCAACCACCTAGCAACCACCCAGAACACCCTAGCAACCGCCCAAAATACCCTAGCAACCGCCTAGCAACCACCCAGAATACCTTAGCAACCGCCTAGAAACGCAAAATAAAACATGCTAGCAACATGCTAATCATGTTAGCATCTTGTTAAAAGAATGCTAACATCATGCTAATAACATGCTAATCATGCTAACAACATGCTCATTTTGTTATCATTTTGCTAAAATCTAGCTAACCGCACCCTAGCAACCGAGTGTCGAGTTTTGCCACTGCAAGCACCATTCACATTTTCTTCTGGAAATGTACATTCTAGTTACTGGTGCTTGCTTTAGCAAGGCATCAGTATTGTTATTGCTCATACTTATTACTGGTGCTTGCTTTAGCAAGGCAACAGTATTGTTATTGCTCATACTTATTATTCTTATTCCGCCGTTTTTTTTGACGCGCTACTCCTCCCGCAGTTTTTGTCACAGACCCCTGAATGAGGTGTCAAAACGTGCGGCCTATTCGGGAATGGTGTGCTATGACTTTTATAAGCGATCGGGGGTGCGGTGTTCGCCCCAGGGGCGAAAAAGTCGCCGAAAAATCCCATAGACTTAACATTGTGTCAAACTTTGACGCCTCATAGCTCAGAGCGAGGATTTTGCAGAAATGTGAAATTTACCACATTTGGAGAGGTTGGCAGGCTCTGTAAGAATATACCTCACAATGGGGTAAAAGTTGCACCCCTGGGGGGCAGGAGCGCCCGAAAGTTTCCCATTGACTTAACATGGTGTAGGACGGCCCATGAAATGGAGAGAGAGAGAGAGTAAGCGATTTTGTATTGAACATAACTCTGGATCGCAGTGTCATAGAGACAAGGGGGCGGGCTCATTTTACTCAGACGACCAATCAGTCTCTCAGGGTCATTGTGAAGCTATCAGGCCACGCCCCTAGCAACCATTTAGAGCACCTTAGCAACAAGTTCCATAGACTTCCATTGAAAGAGATCAAAGGGATATCTTTGGATAGAAGAGTCATAGAAACATGAGGGTGGGCTCGTTTGACTCGGGGCAGCAAACAGCCAATCATGAATCACATCAACACTTCCTAGCCCCTCCCTAGCAACCATTGTCGAGCACCTTAGCAACCAAAATCCAAAGAGGGATATCTTCCATACTGAATGTCACAGAGACGTGGGAGTTGGTTTATATCATTCATACTGACAAGCAGCCTTTGGAGTTTCATGATTGGCAGCTGCCAAGCCACTCCCTAGCAACAAAAGAGAGTACCCTAGCAACCATTTTGCAAGACCTATATCTCTGCATCAAAACATCGTATAGAGATGGGGGTTGGAATATACATTCACACTGACTTTGGAGCTTCATGATTGGCAGCTGCCAAGCCACTCCCTAGCAACCAAACAGATTACCCTAGCAACCGTTTTGCAAGACGTATATCTCTGCATCAGAACATCGTATAGAGATGGGGGTTGGCTCTTTTGACTCATGCTAGCAAACAGGACTTGTTACATGCTACACATGCTAGCAGTGAATAGCTACATGCTAATATTGACTAGCTAAGTGCTAAATCATGCCAAGAAAATGCTACAAACACCATAGTAACCATCTGTGACAACTACCAACCACCTAGTAACACCATAGCAACCACCCAGAATACCCTAGCAACCACCCAGAACACCCTAGCAACCGCCTAGCAACCACCTAGCAACCACCCAGAACACCCTAGCAACCGCCTAGCAACCACCCAGAACACCCTAGCAACCGCCTAGCAACTGCCAAGCAACCACCCAGAACACCCTAGCAACTACCTAGCAACCGCCTAGCAACCACCCAGAACACCCTAGCAACCGCCTAGCAACCACCCAGAACACCCTAGCAACCGCCTAGCAACCACCCAGAACACCCTAGCAACCGCCTAGCAACCACCCAGAACACCCTAGTAACTGCCTAGCAACGCCATAGCAACCACCCAGAACACCCTAGCAACCACCTAGCAACCACCCAGAACACCCTAGCAACCGCCCAAAATACCCTAGCAACCGCCTAGCAACCACCCAGAATACCTTAGCAACCGCCTAGAAACGCAAAATAAAACATGCTAGCAACATGCTAATCATGTTAGCATCTTGTTAAAAGAATGCTAACATCATGCTAATAACATGCTAATCATGCTAACAACATGCTCATTTTGTTATCATTTTGCTAAAATCTAGCTAACCGCACCCTAGCAACCGAGTGTCGAGTTTTGCCACTGCAAGCACCATTCACATTTTCTTCTGGAAATGTACATTCTAGTTATTACTGGTGCTTGCTTTAGCAAGGCAACAGTATTGTTATTGCTCATACTTATTATTCTTATTCCGCCGTTTTTTTGACGCGCTACTCCTCCCGCAGTTTTTGTCACAGACCCCTGAATGAGGTGTCAAAACGTGCGGCCTATTCGGGAATGGTGTGCTATGACTTTTATAAGCGATCGGGGGTGCGGTGTTCGCCCCAGGGGCGAAAAAGTCGCCGAAAAATCCCATAGACTTAACATTGTGTCAAACTTTGACGCCTCATAGCTCAGAGCGAGGATTTTGCAGAAATGTGAAATTTACCACATTTGGAGAGGTTGGCAGGCTCTGTAAGAATATACCTCACAATGGGGTAAAAGTTGCACCCCTGGGGGGCAGGAGCGCCCGAAAGTTTCCCATTGACTTAACATGGTGTAGGACGGCCCATGAAATGGAGAGAGAGAGAGAGTAAGCGATTTTGTATTGAACATAACTCTGGATCGCAGTGTCATAGAGACAAGGGGGCGGGCTCATTTTACTCAGACGACCAATCAGTCTCTCAGGGTCATTGTGAAGCTATCAGGCCACGCCCCTAGCAACCATTTAGAGCACCTTAGCAACAAGTTCCATAGACTTCCATTGAAAGAGATCAAAGGGATATCTTTGGATAGAAGAGTCATAGAAACATGAGGGTGGGCTCGTTTGACTCGGGGCAGCAAACAGCCAATCATGAATCACATCAACACTTCCTAGCCCCTCCCTAGCAACCATTGTCGAGCACCTTAGCAACCAAAATCCAAAGAGGGATATCTTCCATACTGAATGTCACAGAGACGTGGGAGTTGGTTTATATCATTCATACTGACAAGCAGCCTTTGGAGTTTCATGATTGGCAGCTGCCAAGCCACTCCCTAGCAACAAAAGAGAGTACCCTAGCAACCATTTTGCAAGACCTATATCTCTGCATCAAAACATCGTATAGAGATGGGGGTTGGAATATACATTCACACTGACTTTGGAGCTTCATGATTGGCAGCTGCCAAGCCACTCCCTAGCAACCAAACAGATTACCCTAGCAACCGTTTTGCAAGACGTATATCTCTGCATCAGAACATCGTATAGAGATGGGGGTTGGCTCTTTTGACTCATGCTAGCAAACAGGACTTGTTACATGCTACACATGCTAGCAGTGAATAGCTACATGCTAATATTGACTAGCTAAGTGCTAAATCATGCCAAGAAAATGCTACAAACACCATAGTAACCATCTGTGACAACTACCAACCACCTAGTAACACCATAGCAACCACCCAGAATACCCTAGCAACCACCCAGAACACCCTAGCAACCGCCTAGCAACCACCTAGCAACCACCCAGAACACCCTAGCAACCGCCTAGCAACCACCCAGAACACCCTAGCAACCGCCTAGCAACTGCCAAGCAACCACCCAGAACACCCTAGCAACTACCTAGCAACCGCCTAGCAACCACCCAGAACACCCTAGCAACCGCCTAGCAACCACCCAGAACACCCTAGCAACCGCCTAGCAACCACCCAGAACACCCTAGCAACCGCCTAGCAACCACCCAGAACACCCTAGTAACTGCCTAGCAACGCCATAGCAACCACCCAGAACACCCTAGCAACCACCTAGCAACCACCCAGAACACCCTAGCAACCGCCCAAAATACCCTAGCAACCGCCTAGCAACCACCCAGAATACCTTAGCAACCGCCTAGAAACGCAAAATAAAACATGCTAGCAACATGCTAATCATGTTAGCATCTTGTTAAAAGAATGCTAACATCATGCTAATAACATGCTAATCATGCTAACAACATGCTCATTTTGTTATCATTTTGCTAAAATCTAGCTAACCGCACCCTAGCAACCGAGTGTCGAGTTTTGCCACTGCAAGCACCATTCACATTTTCTTCTGGAAATGTACATTCTAGTTATTACTGGTGCTTGCT
>JARPMJ010003415.1:90000-93359 GCA_033366665.1 Phoxinus dragarum | reverse complement strand
TTTTTTTCTTTCTTTTTTTTCCCGATTATCCGCAGATCTCCGACAGCAGAGTGAGAGTAAGTGATCCTGGACTGGTGTTCTGGGAGGCCGGTCTTTATCTGTGGGACCGCTCCGTTTCCTGAAGAACTGGATCTGGCAGGGCCGGGGTTTACTGCGCTCCCTGACCGCGCACCTGACGGCTCACATAGCCTCTCTCGTGCTTTTATGATGCACGATCTGGACTGAAGGTCTTGTGAGAGCCTCTTCTGAGAAAACATACTTTGAGTCAGGTGGCAAACGCTCTGTCGGCGTAACTATTTCCTTGCCAAACTCAGTCATGAAACTAAACTGAAACAGAAAGAAACTGAAATATTTACATTTAAATATTTAAATAAAAAGCTAATTTAATAATATAAATAAATACTCAGTGCTATGCATAAGTTTAGACACCCATGCTAAAGTTGCCTAAAAAGAGGAATAAAAAAATCGTCTTTTGGAAATGAATCTTAATGCCTTAATTAAAAAAATGAGGAAAACTCCAACCTTTAAGGACACCAATTTTCTTTGTGAATGAATAATGTATTGTAAATAAATAAATGTTCTTTCTTAAAACACAGGGTGCATAAGTCAGACACCCCTATGTTACATTCACACAGAGATTTTTATTTTTAAAGGCCAGTTATTTCATGGATCCGGGATATGATCCTGATAAAGTTTCCTTGGCCTTTGGGATTAAAATAGCCGCATATACTGTATATATATATATACCTAGAGATCGGCAAGGGGCACTTTCCATAAGATCATCTCTCAATGCAAATCAAACCAGATCGCAAACCAGCGAACTGAAATAACACCATGCCAATTTAAAAGAAGAACATTTATTTATTTACGATACATTATTCATTCACAAAGAAAACTGGTGTCCTTAAAGGTTGGAGTTTTCCTCATTTTTATAAATTAAGGCATTAAGATCAATTTCCAAAAGATGATTTTTTGTTCCTCTTTTTAGGCAACTTTAGCATGGGTGTCTAAACTTATGCATAGCATTGTGTGTGTGTAGCCTATATATATATATATATATATATGACCTCTGACCCGACGCATGATATGAGAATTTACGAATGCGGAAGGTCATTCGAGGATAGAGCAAAACAAAACGAAGTCGAAAACGAGATGTTTTAAAGAAAAATGTCAGAGGATTTTGATATAATAGAAGAGGAGTTACATCATACGTGGGGTCAAAGGTCACTCTTCCGCCGAACTCGACTTTCTCGTGAACGCGTGTACGGCTGTTGCCGGAAGCCAGTGATTATAGTTTATAAAGCTTTAAATACGGATGTTTTTTTTCCTTCTTCGCTTCAGAAGGCATTTATTAACCCAATGGAGTCGTATGGATTAATTTCTGATGTGCTTTTTTGGAGCTTTAAATAGTCAGAAGGGAGTCATATACACCTAGGACGGTGAGGGGGAGTCAATTATGGGATGATTTTTGGGTGAACTATTACTTACTATAACAAATGAGTCATTGTATCATTCACTCAGAAGATTCGTTCAAAACGGCTGATTCATTCACAAAAGGACAAAGCAAGTGTCTGTCTTTATGAGTCGTTAAGTCATTCATTTGAAATATTTGTTCAAAAATGCAGATTCATTCAGTAATGAAACATGCAATGGCTCTACTGTGACAACAAGAAAACAAGACATAGGGACATTTTTTTTCCCATATCTTGAATTTTTGGGGGCATTCTTGCTCTAAGCTCCAGTTCATTTCCAACCCTGGCTCTTTTTGGTTTCGAGTGAAAAGTGTGAGGCACAGCAAAGGCCTGCTGGTCACATGGACTACTTTTATGGTACTTTTTAAGCATTTTTGTAGCTTGACACTGTCCGTCCCCATTCTAAACACTCTATTTGTGTTTGTTTTGGGGTGAACTATTACTTGAAATGGATTTATGGTGATCTCTGTGCAGGTGTTTGTTTCAGCGCCGCGGAGGGGGGTTCACAGCTTTACCGCTCAAGACATCTTTAAAAATCATCTTTGCTGTAAACGGCGTCCTGCGCTCTCGCCTACTGTTCGCACGAGGAAACATTAACTGTTCTGCACAGACGCCGTCATTGTCTCCTTACTGTATTTCTTCTCATTTTATTTCTTATTCAAGATCAATATTTACCCAGCAGCCCCCTGGGGCTCAGGATTACCTCATATTCTCCAGCTCCAGCTGTGCTTTCTCAGCGTCTCCATAGCAACCTCAGGAATGTGCACATCATGTTTATCCTACTGCCAGGAAAACAGAGAGAGAGAGAGAGAGAGAGAGGGAGAGAGGGAGAGAGAGAGGGAGAGAGAGAGGGAGGAAAGGTTTCTCTCAGGTCCTTCTTTTGAGTCACAGATACCTGTCTTACGCTGGTCCTTTGTATTAAAATGAACACCTTTTCAAGTCATGTGACATGTAATGATTAACAGTCACTTCAAAGTCAGATACACTACCGTTCATAAGTTTGGATTTTTTAAAGTTTTTTAAAAAGACTCTTCTGCTCACCGAGGCTGCAATTATTTAATAAAAAATACAGTATAAACTCTAATGTTATTACGATTTAAAATAACTGTTTTCTATGTGAATATACAGTAAACTGTCATTTATTCCTGTGATCAGAGCTGAATTTTCAGCATCATTACTCCAGTCTTCAGTGTCACATGATCCTTCAGAAATCAGTAAATATGATGATTTGATGCTCAAGAAACATTTCTGATT
Source organism: Phoxinus dragarum (assembly GCA_033366665.1). Taxonomy (NCBI): domain Eukaryota; kingdom Metazoa; phylum Chordata; class Actinopteri; order Cypriniformes; family Leuciscidae; genus Phoxinus; species Phoxinus dragarum. The sequence goes on along the minus strand of JARPMJ010003415.1, from coordinate 90,633 downwards.
ATTAACAGTTGAAAAAAGCAGTTTTGCTGCTTCTAATTTTTGTGGAAACTGATGCAGGATTTGACAATATAATTTTTTCAACAATTTTTTTTTCTTTGAAATAGAATATTTTGACATTATAAATGTCTTTACTGTCACTTTTGATCAATTTAATGCTGCTTTGCTGAATAGTTAGGCTACTTTACTAAGGACAACTTCCAATAGTAATACCAAAATGGATCCATGTGAGCTTTGACTGCATAATATTACATTAATACACCTCTTAAAAAATATTAAAGAACAAAAAAAGTGACATTTAACATTGAGTTTCGCCCAAACAGTGGGACTCCAAATATTGCAACCAAGCTTGACGCCGTACAGAAATAAGCAAACCGGCTGGAAACTGGGAAAACCGTAAGGAGACGTCGCTCAAGTGGGCTTCAGTGGATTTGTAAAATAGATTTTGTCCAGCAAATAATAAAACAAAACAGCTGCTGTTATTTTGTGTCTGAGTTTCTGGTACTCAATATTAGCTTCCTTTTGAACTGTTGTATAAAAGCAAATCTCACTCACTATTTCATGTCCTTGAATATGATACTCGGTACGAAAGTAATGACGGCCTCAAATTCTCTCTTCTCAAATGAAATGAAAGTT
>JARPMJ010003415.1:47500-85000 GCA_033366665.1 Phoxinus dragarum | reverse complement strand
ACAGACATGCATTTCAGAACATGCTCAAATAAACATGAGGTCTGCTTAGCCAAACCAGATTGGCTTTCTTTTCTTTTACAGTGACTTGAGGTGGATTTCAGAATAATGACAGTTCTTCAGAGCTGCCAGCGTGTAAATTGGCTGTAAATTATTGTAATACATTAAGAATGTAATGCATCGCTATACCGAACAAAGAAAATCCTCAGTTTGAAACGTTACACGCTGTATTTTGAGAGCATTTGTTGGTCCAACATTGCCAGGTCACAAATCATAAAGTCTCTCCACTCTTTCCAGAAACCACACTGAAATCTGTCCAGTTGAAAAGCCCTTTTTAATGATTACAGAGGCCTATTAATCATCGTAATGGATTTGGCTAAATAGCCAAAGATTCAGTACTGAATGTTCAGTAATTTATGTGAGATCATAATATAATTTTGACATAATGACATTGTTAGTGTTTGATGTGTGTTTATTTGTATATACGAAATGCACTTAATGCCAAATATTCTATTATGTTCTATTATATTGTATTGTATTCTACAACATCTAAAGACTAAAAGGCTAAATATGTTCAGTTCAGCAGCTCATTTATCAAAATTAATCACCAGCATATAATAAATGTATCAACATATGTTTCAATATTTTATCATAATTATAATTTTGACATAATGACATTGTTAGTGTTTGATGTGTGCTTGTTGGTATATAAGAAATGCATTAAATGCCCAATATTCCATTGTATTGTATATATTCTGTTGCATCTACAGACTAAAAGGCTAAATATATTCAGTTCAGCAGCTCATTTATCAAAATTATTCACCAGCCTATTAAATTTGTCAACACATGTTCCAGTATTGAATGTTTCAGTATTTTCGTTGGATCATACTAATCAAAATTGCACTATTTTGACGGCATGATGGATCATTGATGTTATAATTTAATATGGTTGGCGTATGACAGCAACGCACACACCACCTCTGAAAATCCCCAAAATAGATTCTATTCTATTTTAGATTTAAATGACAGAAACATCAACATCAAAGTGTGACAGAATATGTCGTCGTCGGTCGGTGTGTATGTTGTGTTTAGTTTGAACGAAGCGCTGTGATTGGCTCGTGATGCTCGAGTTAAAGAACGGGTTCTTGTGTAACGGAATCCTTTAGGATCTCGGCTCTCTCCCGCCTCTCCTCTCTTACGCAACGCCGCGTCTTGTCCAATCACAGGCCACCCCAAAAAGTTTGCGCCTTCCAGACTATAAGAGCTTCCAAAGTTCCCTTCAAGTTTGAGAACACCTCCGTGACGCACGAGGAGACACCCTAACCCCATCCCGCTGGAGACAGAGAACCCACGACATATATCTGAGCTTTTCCTCTCAGTGTGAAGGTGATGTTTGAGGAAGAGGTGATGCACGAGGAGTCCAGCTCCCCGGAGTCTCCAGTGGACAGTCTTGGGAACAGCGAGGAGGAGCTCGACCACAGGCGACAGCAGAAGCGCAGCAGCGGCAGGAAAAGACGCCGAGCCGGAAGAACGGAGAGGATTCCGACAGTCCCACTCCCGGGAAGAGAAGCAAGAAGCTCAGCCACAGCGGCGACGACAGCCCGCAGTCTCTGGAGGACCTGCAGACGCAGCGCGTCATGGCGAACGTGCGCGAGCGTCAGAGGACTCAGTCTCTGAACGAGGCGTTCGCGTCTCTGCGCAAAATCATCCCCACGTTACCCTCGGACAAACTCAGCAAGATACAGACTCTCAAGCTGGCCGCCCGGTACATTGATTTCCTCTGTCAGGTTCTGCAGAGCGACGAGCTGGACTCCAAGATGTCCAGCTGCAGTTATGTGGCGCACGAGAGACTCAGTTACGCGTTTTCCGTGTGGAGAATGGAGGGCGCGTGGTCCATGTCAACATCACACTAATGCACGGACGCGCTTCTGATGCAGCATGGTATGCAATGCACTTTCAAATTATGAGGGGATGATAGCCTACATATAGTCTACCAGTCAAAATATGTGGACACACTCGTCTTAAAAAAACTTGTAGAAGTTATGTTTAAATGTTTCACATTTGTTTTGTAGACAAATATAGTCACAGCTCATAGCCTATATATTTGTTTAGTTTGAGTGGATGATAGTGAAGGATTCATCATCAGATTCTCTTCCCACAATAGCGTTTAAAAGCATCCCAGGATGCACCTCGAGAAGTGGTTGAGTTGTAAACAACGAAGAAAGATTTAATTTTCAGCTTTCACATGTTTTGATCACTACACATCTGTGTTACTTTAATGTCAGTTTAATGGTTTTATTATTATTGTGCAATGTAAATTAGTGATAGGCCTAATAAAGAATGAGTAGATGCTGATAACTATTCCTAAAGAACCTGTTATGATTCAAAGATGCTCACATGCATTTCAAAACACATTTCTTTGAGGAGCATAAACAAAAAGGCAATTCAGCTCCAATAATTATATATAATTTGGAATGTTTTCTCGTGCAACCAAAGTTGGGGGGATTTTGCTGATTTTATTTACTCTGGTATTGTCTATAAATACTATTAAGTTAAGGAATTAAATGCATGTTATTATTAGATAAATGTTGCATGGATTTTTTTAACACACTTTCATGTTTTTTTTCCAGATTTTCCGCCATAAGCACGGAGTCAGCAGCTGAACTCACTGGAAGGAGCGACACGAAAACAATGGCGAAAAATGAGGATTATAAAGCAGGGAAAGTTCTGGAGCATCATGACGTCGTTGCAAGCACTTACAGTAGTGAACTACGGCATGCGAGCAGGAATTACAGTCAGATCTGGGCTGTTGTGACGGGGGATGTGGAAAACATGTGCTTCTGTCGAGCAACAGAGACTCACGGCACATTCGTCATATTTATTTCTGAAAGAAAGAACAGAATCGGCTCATATCTGCGTCAACACTTTCTTTGACTGGTCCTGGAAAAGACATCTATTTATTTATTAATGATTGTCAATGCTGAGAGATCTGGTGTCTACATGCATTTTCTATTTTAAATACGATGTAAATATGTGTATATTTTCTGCAATAAAACATGGTTTGAAACGTACCCATTTTAGCATGTTGTTATTGCAGTTATGCAATAAAGGGATTTCAAAAATAACGAAAAGTAGTTTGTACACAGAAACAACTACAATAATCATTCGATGAGATAAAAAATAAATACAAATATAGGTCTTGCTGGGATGTTATATAAATGATCTTACCGTTGTTATAAATTATGTTTATTAAAAAAAAATCGTTCTATTACTCAGCTAATTTATATTGCAGTTTTGTTTTTCTATTAAGATGCTGATGTGAAAAGGACATATTTAGATATTTAGCAAGGAAAATATTTTACACTATTTAACATTAAATCAAGAGGATTATCCTAACTATATAATGTTAGTAATCTTTATTATTATTCTAAATATTTTGAGTGGTTTTCGCCCAAAATGTCATTTTATTTAGCAATGATTTTAAACATTTGGACGAAATAAAATAAAGAAACTGATTTAATACACACAAATTATTTGGATGTTATGTTATTTTCTACTATAACAAATGACAACACATCAGGGAAGAATAACATAGTAAAGAATAAATATGTCTGCAGTCATTAAGACATTTGTGTGATTTCGCGCGGGCATCTGAACCCAAAAGGACAGCATATGACAGCAGCGGGTCTGGCAAAGCGTTCAGATGTTGTGAAGAATCAGTGAAGGTGTGCAACGGCTCCAAACATCTATGGAATTCCCAGATGTCCATAAAATGAAGGGTCTGGAAGGTCGTGGAGAGGGTCAAAACAGACAAACACGCATTTTACAACCGAGAGTCCTTTACCGATTCAGAGAGAAATATTATCAACCGATAAATCATCAAACAATAAAAATTAAGGAATAACCAAGAATGATATAGGCTATATAAAAAATAGGCCTACATTTAACGAATAGGCAGAAAAAAAATATTATTAATAATAATTATTGTAAGGCCTATTATAGCCTATAAATGATCGCCACAAAAATCCTCCGAATATTTTTTGAGCAGGCCTATAGAGTAAGATATTGTTTTAAAAGACGCAAGCGGAGTGTGGTTGTTTCTGCTGTCACTGACCTCGATCTCAGTCAGAAATGCAGGGGTTTGGGGAACTGGAGAGGCAGGAAGAGAGCGAGTGAAGAGGGAGCTCAAGCACCTGAATCAAACTTATTTTTACCAGAGTTGTTCATATTTTTCTTAACGTCACGTGAATAGAACAGATGTTGAGTTGCCAGACCCGCCTTCACATGCACGCATTCAGTCTGACACAAATATGCGTTGAGTTTCTTTAAAAGAAGTCAGACTCGATGGGATAATGATGGAATGATAAACCTGATGTTTGTTGGAAGGTTTTGCGCGCGCAAACTTTGACCTGCGAAAGGACATGGAAAACTTTGGATTGTGTTGGAGTTTAGCAGGGATTTCATCACTCGTTGAGGATATACTGCAGAATGCCTCTGGTAATTCATTCTCTAAAACTTGAACTGGATATGCTGCAGTTTTGCTTTTGTTGGCATCGCTGGAGTGTGTTTCATGATCATTTCGGTGCTTTTTCGAATGAAAATAAAGGCAATATGAATTATGAAATCGGATAGAATGTTCCTGTTTTTATTGTATGTTCAGAAAGAAAAGAAACCAAATCAAGCACTGCAGTTTATTTACATGCACTCGGGCCTTCTGCATGAGCGTTTGGAATATGAAGTGTAAAAGCAGGAGTAAACAGGCTTGTCCAGTTAAACGATTTGACGAATGTTGATGTAAAAGCATCTGACCTGTAGGGCAGTAAAGATTCGCCGCGCTGAATCGATTCCCCATCTTCAAACGAGCATGTCCGTGTTGTGCTGAACTTGAGAATTCTCACCTCTGTGGACTTGACTGCATGAAATTCCTGGTCCATGTGAATTATACAGCAGTGCACGCGCGCGCGCACGCGCACACAGCCGCTCCTTGTGTTATCTTAGTGTTTGACCTGATGGCTATAACATCATGATTTAAAACTCAAAGGCCAAAGACATTAATGCACTGCTCATTTGATCTCAGTTCAATGTAGAAGCCTACAAAATTGAAATAATGTGTAAAAATACATTTATTGTTAGATCACATAGCATTTGGGTAATTGTAAGAGGTTTCAGCTATCAGCCAAACTGATGTAGGCCTACTTTATTTTAAAAAAAGTATAAATGTGCTTGACTTAATTTAACAGTAATATTTTTATTTTTATATTAGCCTATACGTTTTGGTAGGCTAAGTAAAAATAGGCAAGACAGCACTAATAAATAGGCTATTAAGCAGCACTAAATAATATTCAGTGTCAGAATAATCAGTGAAACAGAAAACAGTGAAACGTAATTTTGTTATGTTGGATAAGTGCGGACAAATATAAGGTTTACACTTTTACACGGACATTTCTAATATCTTACATAGCCTACATTTTTCTATTTAATATATTTATAGCCTATATAAAAAATATAAGATTTGCTAAATTTGATATAAAAAATGTGTTTTTGTAAAAAAAAAAAAAAAAAAGAGAAAAACATTTCATTGTCAGGTGACGAGTGTTCAAGGTGAAATTTTTAATGTTGAAATGAACACATAGGCCTACTGTATGAATAAATATGAAGAGTAGAGGCTCGTTCACATCAAGAACGATATAAAGATAACTATGATAACTACTGTACATGTAGCTTCACACCAGATAACATATCATTGTGTTTATTTTAGGCGCGCGCTGCAGTTTTATTGTCTGCCGCTTTAAATGCTCGAGCTCTTTAAAGCAGGATGGATTCTGATTGGCTGTCAATGTTTTAATCGTTCATCAGCTGAAAAAATAATCGTTCTAAACAATTATTCCAACAATGTAATTTCTTTGTGCGTTATCATGGTGTGTGGACTATACATTATAATTTGTAGAACTATATATTTTTTTCATTATTCTAAAGGCCCGTTCACACCAAGGACAACAACTAGTATAAAGATAAAGATGTTTTAAAAATCGTTCAATATTTAAGAATAGAATAGTTCACACCACAACTATAACGATAATGGCACATAGAAATAACGATATTGTTGGAATCACTTTCAGAACGATTTTATGCAGCTGATGATGAACCATAAAAACATTGAAATTGAGCCAATCAGATTCCATCCTGCTGTAACAAGCTTGAGGTTTATCTTTATTATTTATTATTATTAAGTTTAGCATTTAAAGTGACAGACAAGCTTGCGCTTAGAACAAAACACAATGATATCATCCGCTAGTGTGGACGCCAGGCCCGGTTCTAGAACCAAATCACTGAGGGTGCTTCTGAAAATAGTGAGGGTGCTTACATAAACGTAGGGTCATCCACATTTTTTTAGTCTAGGGGGAGGGTCACCCAAATTATTCATGAAAATAGAAAAATTTCAAAGTGGCTTGTTTGGTGCATATTTTTCCATGTGGCGCCATGTAGCTCTCTCAGTCTCGGCCCCCCAGCTCCAGCAGATGGGTCTGACCCAACAAAAATCGTTTGATAGTGCGCGCGCGCGTACACGCTCAGAAAAAGAGCATCATGTCAGAACAGAACGCCAATGAAATGTTAACCCGGTAAAGCTTTAAAACACGAGCAAATAATGAACTTTTGTGATTGCGAATAAGTGCAGTGTCCTGTGAGTAACTCTACCGCTGTGAAGTATAGTCACTGACATGAAGCTGACTAGCGCTCAAAGGTTTCACGTTGCCTGCCTAGCAACTAAATATTCTTTTAAAGCTTCAAACCAACAGCAGAAACGCTAGGCATTTTATTTAAAAAATGGTAACACTTTATAATAAGGTTTCATTTTGTTAGCGTAAACTAATTTCCTGAGCGGGACGCACACACGCAAACAAAGTGGGCAATTAAAGAGACCTCTTCACCTATGCGTATCACGATCGCGAAAGGACACAACCAATCAAATGCATTAAACATGAAAGCATAATTAAATCATTTCTGATTTGAAAAATCGTGTTAATGGATTTATTTTGTGTATTAGCCTATATGTATGGATGGGTGTGAATCCGTCTGTGTTTCTATTGTCGGCAAAATCTCGTTTACATGTGTGCTATTAATAATTTCATCTGAGGGTGCTTTCACTTTGTTTGAGGGTGCTTAGCACCCTCAAGCACCCCCGTAGAACCGGGCCTGGTGGACGCTATTATTGTTATGTTTATGGTTATCGTTTGTAAATGGCCTTTAACCCTTTTGGCGTATAGCATCTGCATGCAGGGTATATATGTGCATATGGGCCCCACAATTTCATCCTAATAATATTAAATGTCTCTGAGATCCCAAACATAAGCACAATAAAATCAGATTCAACAGATCAATAGTGTTTAAAACACAATATTGATTATCAGCAAAACGCTTGAAGAACTTTTGATTCAGCAGAGAGGTCAAGGGTCGGCTGACTGTTGTGGCTTTTGTTGAGGTGAGCTTGTTCACGACATGCTGCTTTCATTTCGTGTCTTTTCTGCTCAATGGAAACTTCTAGCACACAACGATACCTCAAACGGCTCAGCTCAACAAAGCCTGTCCGTCCTGGAAGACTAGATTAATATATGATTTGATTTGAGCCAAGGCCTTTTCATCTCTGATTTACTGGGTTCTGGGTTGTAAGCTGAGCTGAACCACATGGATTCAACTCTTTCATGCCACGCATCTCCGATCCTATAGAGGAGATTCCAATCATATTTTAATTATTATGAGCAGCCAGATCGTGTGTGCCTGTTTTAATTGTGTCCAGAGAGTCATCGCATTACATTTCGCTCATATTCAAGGCAAAATACTTGGAATGGCATATCATACTCATATTGTATTGCAATATGCAGCTGTGCACAGTATGCATGGAGGACCTTGATGAACTACAACACCTGCATGCTGCCGTTTCCCGGCTTAAGAGATTAATATTGTCCAATATTCAGAATTCTGCAGTGATAATGTGTGTTCATTGCTAAAAATGCACATTATCATATTTGTTGTTTTGCTGCAAACATCCCTCAATAAGAAACCTTAAAAATGCACAAACGTAACCGAGACACTTTTATTGGTGTTAAAAGTCATCCCACACAATAACAGGAATGCAAGATATTTTCAGAAATCAAGCGGGCTTGAGCAATATGTGAAAGTGCTGGTTGCACAAGGTTTTGTAGGCATATTTGATTCAGTTTTTCCCACGTCCATCTTTTAGTGTGGTATTAAAAACAAAACAGAAAGTTGTGGTTTCTTTACACATCGGACAAAATAAGCTGCAAATTGAACCCGACTGTATGTTGCATGTTGCGGCTACACAAGTGGTAACCCAAAAGGTTGTAGATTTAAACCCCCAAAAATAGATTTGACTTCGCAGGAGATTGTCTATGTGGTCAAATGTTCTGTAAATCACTTTGAATGTGTGTGATAATAAAGAATCTTTCTTATAAAGCCCCACAAAATACAAGAGTGCCTCACATCCCAGGCATCACGCCAATACCAGACTTTAAGTGGCTGGTCACGGCCATGTGTGTTTGGCAATATGGGGTTATTGTGTGTATATGTACCACCCAGGCTGCTGGATTGGCATCACTGTGCCACCCTACATGTGGCACACAATAAGGTTTACCGACCGCCAGCTCACATCTACCTGCCCATCAGTGTGGTTTATGAGAATAAACAGACAATCAGAATGCAGATCAGTGTGTACACAAAGACATCACAAACTTTCATGCAAAATAAAAGGCCTTTTGTCTGATGTTTGTTGATGTTTGCCCAGGTGCCCCCTAAAATACGTTTGAGCCTGAAGGGGGTAAAACATTTTTAACTCAACCTTAAATCATCACAAAATCATCCCCAAACGATTTCAGTGATGGGGAGATTTTATATAGAGAGTGTTTCTTCAATTATAGGCACTTTGGGAAATTGAAATTGAAATAGTAATATAATATGACAATTGACTCAGCTAGGTCCATCAAATTATTAGAAAAATTATGCACCCCAAATTTAAATGTATTTAAATTGTAACATTCGTGGAATTAAATGGTCGACTCCTTTGTCTTGATAAGGTTATTGACAAGATTTCGATGTGCCCTAAATAGGCACAATTAATGTAAAAAATGGAATCAATGGAAATGCTATAATTTGATTTAAGTATTTTCTTTACATATCACATCTAATCTCGAGTAAGTTAATCAAGTATATTGAAATGTAAAAATAAAAATAAAAAAATTGCACATGGCTGCCTCTAAATCAAGACATGGACAAATTACATCATTGCACCATAAGCCCCGCCCACTGGCCTTCAGTCGCTTAACGGCTACTCCAGACACGAGCGTTGCGTCAAAAGCAAATAAAACCCATTCTAACTGAAGCTGTCTACACTGGATATACAGATGTGTTCACTTCAGTTCCTGACCTACTCCACGCGCTTGAGCCTGCGGTCTAACATCTGGACACATGCATATCTGCTGGTCAGACTTCTAAAGGACTCCAGAGTCAGGAACAGGTGGATGATGGTTTATTTAAAATGGCGTCCTGAATCGCGTCAGAGGATTATGTTTGTTTGGAGTATTTGACTGCACACTGTTTTATAATCGATGAACTGCGTAATGGCAAAGACACTTTTGTTGAAAGATGAAGCAACCATATTGGATCTGACAGCAGAGGCCTTCACTGCAAACTGTAAGTAAACAATTTTTATAATGTATTATGCTTTTTATATGGATAATGTTTTCAAAACGTGTGATATATTTTCCTATGCAATGGCATTATCCAATCACAACAGTGACCATTTACTGACTGGCCTTAAAGTGACAGTTCACCCGAAAATAAAAATGCTTTCATCATTTACTCACCCTCAAGTTTTTCCAACCAAACCTGTATGAATTTCTTTATTTAGTTGAACACAAAAGATGATATTTTGAAGAATGTCAGTAGTAACCAAACAGTTGAACCCCATTGTCTCTGATAGTATATATACTATAGAAGTCATGGGGTCCATCAACTGTTTGGTTACCAAACCTTTTTAAACTGGTAATTTCCAACAGAGGGTCAAGATGAGAGTTGAAAACAATAATGTTTCCACATATATTCATTATATTGTTAACATTAACATTATGAGTAAACCTCAAGGAAAATATTTTTTAAAAAATCCATGTCATGAGCCCAGAACATCATACCTTTAAAAATATAATAATTCATATTTTTATGATGAATTTTTAAATATTGAAAGGGGGGTAATCTGGGGAAAACAATACAATATTTTTATTTAATTACATTTGAAAAGTAGCACAAATAAAGAATTAAGACCTGGTGAAAAGTTTCCAAGAAACAGCGCTAGCATGAATTGATAAATAATATATACTGTACACTCTCGCTCTCTCAAAAAAAAAGTATTAGAAGAATTATATTAGTCAAAAGGTATACTTTAGGGGTAAATAAGGTACAAAAGTGGACCTTTTAAAAGGGTACCGCCCAGTGACAGCTGTACTTTTTTTTTCTGAGAGTGTACAATGACTGTATTAGTGCAATGTAATTCACTTTAGATAAAAGCATCCGCTTAATACATAAGAGATGTTTAATGTGACCTTCATATAACAAAAAGAAAAAGCTGAAATCGGATATTTTTTAATAAAAATCAACCACTGGAACAAAAAGTGCCTGTAGTTGAATTAACACCCCCGTATCATGACGGAAATGAAGAATGATGTTCTGGAGGAGCAAGAGAATATAAAGGAGTGAGTCACGACCCTGTTTCACTGAGACGTATGAAGCCAACTCCCCTCGGACTTCCTCTGTTTCTCCTCTGGATGAGATCCTGCTTGGAGCAGAAAGTTATGAGGCATGCTTTTGCCCTGCTTTATTCCTCTGAATAGCTGGAATGCACACAAGGTCAAATCTATCCACTGGAAACTTTAAAAGTGAAATATTTTAATTAGACTGGTCCCTGAAACTAGCCCTCTGCGTTTTCACGCACACTCGCCAGGAAAATCTGATGGGCTGGATCATCAAACACACACTTTTTGTTCTTGGTTGACAAACACAGCGCATTGTTCTCGAGGTCCACGGTTTGGTTTTGTGTTCACAGATTCAGCACATAATAATTGTGGTATGATCTGGAGGTTTAACATGTCAAGCCAATGTTAAAGACAGAGTTGTGCGGCGCGGGACATCTGGTGATTGATCCAAAGCTATTAGAAAAGTGTGAGTTTGTTGGAGCGGTGGTCATGGTGATAGAGTTCGAATAGTCACATTTCTCAATCCAAATTTCCCCTTTTATCTTATCAATAAAAAGTGACAAAAATCTAAATTTCTTGCTGAAAAGACCAGCCTAAACCAGCCTAAGGGGTTTGCTGGGTTAAGTTAAATTAAAACCTTCACAAAATGTAATTTGAGGAATGTAAATTGAAGAAAACTTTTCTATGCAAATAATAAAGCATTTTATAGCATGCACCAAATTATATTTTAATTTAGTAAGGTAATGAATTATTAAATAAATAAAAATATTAAGTCTAACCAAATGGATGAAGGTAAAAAAAAAGATCTGGATTTGGATTAGATCTGGATTTCCCATACATCCTACTGTTTGTTTTTGTAATCCCAATGGATAAAGTAAACTTCCGATTTACAAATTCATTGTACACAATGAAAATGAGTTGTCACAAAAATGTCCAAGTGCTTTAAATGTACGCATTAAAATAAAAACAATAAAATAACTACATTCAGCAAGCAGTCAATGTTTGGAGAGATGATGAATTCAGTCAGATATGTGCCCAGAAACCTTCAAAAACCATCAAGCTAGACCAGTGGAAACCAGCCAGGTGGCCAGGAACATAAACCACCAAAAACTTCAAAGTCTGTGTCACCCTACCCATAACTTCTCTCTGAAATCAGAGGGAATGCGAGATGAGTAGTAACACTGATGTAGAAGCACCTAACCCCGGTTTGTAAGCCTAAACTTGACATAAACTGTAAACTTGTCTCTCAAAGCTAATGTTGTTCCAGGAAAATAATCATGTTCACCATCATGACAGCTCAAATATTCTGACTTTAAAAATAACTGGTGTTTAGTTACAACATTAAAAGCTAAGAGAATATATTCTACATGAATGAATAACTTAAGGTAGTCGGAGATATAGAGACTGCGATCTGTTCTTAATCGGCTCTTCAACTTGTTGCATCAAATGCACTGGAAACATGTCCTTGCTAACATGTTACATGTACTTACCATAGCAATAACAGTAAATAATGCATAATTACATGCAACTAACCCTCAACCAAATCCTAATCCTACCCTAACCCAATTGTAAGTACATGTTGTTAATTAATATAACTCAATGACACCTTAAAATAAAGTGTAACCAATGCACTTTAGTCCCAAGCTAAAGCAGCCGTCAGGGGAGGTTAACGTTTTAGAGAGTTTTTTTTTTTTTTTAAAGATCTGCTTAATGCATCTTTGTCAGGCTTTCCTGCAGGGGATCTGTGGGGGGTAAATGCAGACCTCCATCCCCCTGGGGGGTAATTAGCCTTCAGTGACACCTCCAAACATTCTCCTGCCCCCCTCCAGGGCAAAGCTTCAGGCCTTCATTAAGCCTCGTTGACTGCTGTCACCCTGACACAAATGCTAAACAGATACACAAGTGTATAAAGTTCATCATGACTGCACGACGCTTGCTCTTTTCACCGTTGCCAGCTCAGGCTTCCTCAGGGTACATGCATTATGTCAAGGCTTTTTCCATGATCGCTTTTTACTAAGCTGATGCTCTGAGTTTCTGCTAATGTACAGGTTTGAACCGAAGGCTTCTCCGTGAAGGAAACTCACTGCTGAGTCACGGCTGCGGGCGTTTTAACTGTTGAACTCGCTGTAAAAGTGATTCAAACAGTTTCACATCCTGTCTGAGCACTTTAGAGGAAACAAGAAAATTGCTCTGTGCTTTTAAAAATCGTAAAGAAAAATCTTTCCGAATGAGTGAGCTGGACTTTCTTTTTTTGCATCCTTTAAGAAAATGTCGTACACATGCATGGTCATCGCTAAAGAATGGCAACGTGATTCGCCAATTGTCAAAACCATCAATGGAGTTGCGTGCAATCCACCCACCAGCAATCTATCAAACTCCACATGCTGCATTCAACGAGGTTTAAACATTCATTTTAGTTTTAAATCTCATGTTTCAAAGCATTCCTGAGAAGTGGCCGTTCAACTTTTATAAACCCTCATTCATGATCCAGATTCATTTGCAAACTGTGTCACTCTGATCCGATTCGCTCTGCATTTCTGCTTGACTGCTCTTCTCAATAGTTCAGTCTCGGTGACAGTTCATTGAGAACGCTTCACATTAGTCTGATTCATAAACAAGTAAGTCTTTGGCCTCAGATCTTTTCAATTAATCGATTGAACCAAAAATTTCCCAAAATTATCCTAAGCCTATATATTTGTAGAAAGCATTAAGACAAGTGCTCTCTGCCAATTGAGTAGGCTCACAATGCTATTGGGAAATGAAGTCCTGAACAAATGGTTCACAAGTCAGATTGAATCTGCTTCTCGGTCTTCTGTTGAACAGAAAATAAGATATTTTTGAAGAACGTTGGGATCCATATAACATTGGACAAAAAAAAAACACTTCAAAATATTTTCTTTTGTGTTCCTCAGAAGAAAGTCATACCGGTTTGAACAACATAAGGTCGAGTAAATTATGACAGAGTTTTCATTTTTGGGGGTGAACAATCCTTTTTAAAATCTCCATATGTCCATGCAGGTATAATGCTCTTTTTATAAAATAATATAAGTAAGCTTTATTTAAAAAAAAATTTATATAGCACCTATCACAGATAAAATCACAAAGTGCTCTACATGTAGCAAGTTAACAATTATAACAATTAAGAAACATTATACAAAACATAAAACATAATAGCTCAGTCAACTGAAAGCTTGTCTGAAATAAATGTTGTCCTTCAGCTGTTTTTATAAAAGTAATACAATAAAATCGAACGAATCCAATTTCTGTTTATATGAACCCTAAACTTTGCTGCAGTCAGATCTGTGACGAGATCTCGCGATATTAAAACGTGACGATATTTCTCGTAGAGGTGAAAAGCTTTTGAAAAGAGTTGAGTTTGTGGCAAAACCTTTTACAGTGCTTGTTTATATTGTTCTGTCTTTTAATGCGTATGATAATTCATACTCGGAAAGTAGAAATGACATTCATTAGTTAAAACATTCAAATATCACATCTTTTTTATTTAATTTTTTTGATTCAGAATGAGAACGTTTGGGAAAATGGGCCGATGTAGTTGTAATTTTGTTCGTTCTGTGATCTTAAACCGAGTGTACGTCGGAGGTTTCTGGAGGTCAGGAGCAGGTATCTCCTGCTGCTTTGCATGCACCATTACTCCACAGAGAAAGAGAAAAGTAAAGACTGAAAACCTGAAACAGATGGTCCATCGCCCCATGCAGTCTGAACCAACAACAACTTCATCACCCCTGCGTTTCTGCCCCCCTGCAGGGGTAAAAGAGCCTCTCGCACCCTCAAACCCAGCCCAGCTATACGGAAGTGTGAAGCTCAAGTTAAAAGTTGTGGACAGATAAGAGGTTTTAAAAGGGTTTCATGTCTCAGTTGGGCGTTGTAAATCCTTCCTCATTAGGTCTCCGTTCCTCCCTCTTCCCAGGGATCCGTTTGCGTGTTAAATTAGTTTTTAGTGGTGTTTGCTAAGTCAAGCATTGCTCATACTTAAGAGTTAAGATTTTAAACCACTAATCCTGAGAATTAAACTTTGTGCCATTTGTGCTACAGACATGAATGATACCTCGTTTGACTAAACAACCACCTAGCAACCACACAGCCCACCATAGCAACGTGTAAACAACTATGGAAACCTCTAGCATGCTGATGTTGCTTGGGGATCTGTAAGATTTGTTACATTAAACCTCATCTTCATTAAAACCTGTAATTATGTCCTGTTTGGGCATATTTAAGCGAAAGTCCAAACCATAATTAATGAAAGAAAAAAAGTTCCTTCAGTTTTTCCGCTTTCCTTTCTCTACTGTTCTGCCAACGCTGCCTTATGAATTCCTTTATGAACAGTAAAATGCAGATGAGGGAAAACCCAAGCTTACAGTTGCATTAACAGTTATTGAATTTTTTTTGTAAAATAGTCAGTGCATCAAAATATTCTGACAGTGTTTCGTGCATCTCTATTCAATGCGAAGACCGTGAACTAAAAACATTTTTCTCTCGCTATGTCCCTCAATGACATATTCAGATTCATGAACTGAACTTATGAACTGGTTCTTTTAAATTAATAAGACAAATTTACTAGAATCACTAAAGGTGGAGTGGAAGTTTTCAAGTCAAACTTTTCACAACATACTTTTCAAAGCAGTTTTACAGAAATACATGTTGATGTTTATAATATCTTAAAGGGGACCTATTATGCCCCTTTTCACAAGATGTAATATAAGTCTCTGATGTCCCAGCCCGATCTCATCCCAAGGTGTCATATACTGACGCTTTTGACAAATCGTCTACATCCAACGCACATGGCACCCTTTAGCGTCAATATGAGACGCAGATAGATATGGGCCAGAAGGCGCCTCCTAGCGGTCTAACCCTAACCCTACCCCAGACCTAAACCCAACCATAACCGAACAAGCTCTGTGCGTCTCATATTGACGCTAAAGGGTGCCATGTGCGTTGGATGTAGACGATTTGTCAAAAGCGTCAGTATATGACGCCCAAGGATGAGAATGCGTTGCAGCACACACACACCCCAGAGTGTGTGTGTGAAGTTTTAGCTCAAAATACCCCACAGATAATTTTTTACAGCATGTTTAAATCGTCACTTTTTGGGGCTCAGAAAAACGCACCGTTCTAGTGTGTCTCCTTTAAATGCTAATGAGCTGCTGCTTCACGGCACAGGGGGCGGAGCCTAACCAGCTCGCGCTCAGTGAACAATCTCAACTCACGGAAATAATATCAAAACAGAAACTCACAGTAACGGTGTTCATTTCGACTCAGACAATAATGCCTAGACTAGAGTAAGAGAATATGTTGTATGGAGTTGGAACAGGTATAGTTTAGTTTAATTACAGTTATAACCTATGTGTCATTGATTAATAAATAATGAATAAAAATGGCGTATTGCTCGAAGTGTTGGGCCAGGTCGGAACAGGTTGCAAAATATGACCAAAACAGAATATAAAGATATCAACGAAGCACCTGAAGAGACTAATTTCAACTTTTCTGTACTTCTAAACACTCCAAATATACAACAATTTAGCATGATATGTCCCCTTTAATACAGTTTACATAATACAAGCAATCAAACGGAAGAGATTTGGGCTATATAGTATAATATATATACATTTTATAATATTGTCTTTGAACTTCCGTTTTTGCGGTCGCTCTGTATATCTCTGCTGTCCAGGAGTAATTTGCTTTAAAAGTGAATTTACTTAATGTAAAGTTAACGAAAGTTATCATAAGGATTGTAATGTTTAAATCAGATGTCTTAACAAATATCAGTGAACCGGGAAGATTTTAAAACGAGCCGTTCATTCATAAATACGCAAGATCGCTGTGAAAATACAGACCGGAAGACAAAAGACAACGAGTGCAGCGCTGAAAAGGGGCGGGGCTACATAAGGTCTATACAGTATATATATCGCTATATAGCCTTTCCATTGGTCGATTAATCTGTCCCGCCCCCCATCTCACGCCATTGGTTGAGCCACAGTTGCTGTGTTGAGCTGCTCAAACAAACAGAACAATGTTTTGAAATCACCACAGCGTTTCAACCTGCGAATGGCTTCCTTTTATCTCTCCATATTAAACAGAGACGGGAAGTATTTGAACTTAGAAAAACATAACACACATCACCTATCATTAATCATTATATTCCGTGAGATTCCCATCCCCGCTTGCTTCAAAGTCATTTTTCTGCACCTCCTTTTGGCGACCTTTCAACCTTCCCTCCGCATTAAAAACGAATATGGATAGAGTGCATAATGACTCTCCTTCCTGTGCCGTAAACTCCACGACAGCAAAGGGCGATAATTAGACCCTCTATACATGGCAACGGGCCCAGCAGACTGAAGTGTTCTTTCAAAATTCGCTTAGCCACAAGTTTCGCAAACTTCAAACAGACATGAGCAAGAGAGGGAGAAGGAAAGACACAGAAAGGGAGAAGAATAAATGGATTTGAATGAAAAGAGAGAGAGGAACAGGAGAGAGATTTTGGACTGCTAGGTCTGGATTTCATTAGAGCCAATTACCTTATCTTTTTCATCTGTGGAGCGACCCGCGGGCGTGCTGGTCCGGACACACACTAATACACAGACATACACACACACACACACACACACACACACACACGCATGTAACTATACACGCCGAGCATATTCACACACACACGCAAACGCTGCATGAGCACATACCTGAAGCACAAGCACCTTACCAACCACGCTTTACTGCTGCTGGACTTCAGTGCCATGTCCGATTATTTGTCAGATTGAAATGAGAAGAAATAAAGTGCTTGACTCTCGCCGTGGCATTTCTGAGAACAAGCTGAAGTTTATTTGTGTAATGTTCTTCAGTGAAGGTGTTGATATTTCCACTCCGCAGCTTCTGAAGTGTCAGTCAAGGCCATACAAACACAACAAACCTCATTTGAAGAAACATATGACCGTGTTTTACTGCTCAAAATCTGCAATGCACTCAAAACCCTCAAAATGACACTTTTAATTATTCGTATATTGAAATAATAAGTGTTGCATTTTTAAAAAGAAAATACGGTACTTGCCTATGCACAACTTCGATTCTCTTAGCTAGCAAGACGATATTTGGCGATATCTCAAAGCATGCCACATTACAGTTATGATTTCATTAGATTCGGGGGCTTATGATCGATATGACCATATTATGTGCCTGTACACAACCAGTGTTTTTATTTACTCACAAATGCAACCAAAATGTAGCATGAACATTTAATTGAACTCTGAAGATTGCAAATCCTGTATCCCACATGAGACATTGACAACATAAAATACACTTTAGTTTTTGAATATAACACTGTAAAAATGATATGATCAGTAAATCATAGCAACATGCTTTTCCATTACTTTAACTCATCAACATATTTTAACCAATCTCAATCAATATTAACTTGAAATGAGTTGTGCAGCCAATTTGATTAAACTTGTTTATAAACAACACAATGAGGCACTCCATGTGTTGAAAAATACATTTATACAGAAAAATAAGTTGTTAAAACTCATCAAATATTTGATGACACAGTTTAAGTTTAGAGGCAATTTGACATCTTTTTATAACAATCAAACAAGTTTTTCAAGGGAGTTTTCTTTAAGACATTGCATGCAGATGTGGCCAACATGAGTCAAAATAAAAGTGCATCTTAAAATATATATTTATTTATTTATTTTTCATGGTGCACTGTTAGATCATATAATTTGTCATTTGATCAGTGCATATCGATATATTAAGTTCATACAAAAATGCAAATTGTCATCATTTACTCGTTTCATCTAAAAAAAATTAAAATACTATGGAAGTCAATGGGGTTACCGACATTCTTCTAAATGTCTTCTTGTGTTCAGCAGAAGAAAGAAACTCGGTTTCACTTTATTTTGATGGTCCCTTTAACACATTCTGCTGACTATAAGTAAAGTTGCACCTACATGTCTATTAACTATCATTAGAGTATTAGTAGAGTATTAGTAGACTGGTAGGGTTAGGGTTAGAATAAGTTGACATGTAGTTGCAAAGATAGTTATAGTCAGTATGTCTGTTGGAGAACCATCATAATAAATAGTTAGCAGATATTAAGCAGAAAGTCTCCTAATACTCTAATGAGAGCTAGTTGACATATAGTTGCAAAGTTACTCATAGTCAACTAAATGTTCAAAAGGGATCGTCAAAATAAAGTGTTCCCAGAAATTCAGAACAACTTGAGGCAGAGTAAATGATGACAGAATTTGCATTTTTGGGTGAACTGTCCCTTTAAGACATCGCTCTGCTAATTCATACTTTACCTCCTCAAATATCTGTCCGTCGTACTGATTCAGCTGAGTGACGCATAATGAGCCAACCAGTGAAGAAGACAGAAGAAAATAAACAAGGAGGAACGAGTGGGCTCGCTAACCTCCACAGACGTCCGCTCAAGCAAGAGGTAATTCTGTGTAATGAATCGTGACACAATCAAACCGAAGCGACCCAGAGAATGGCGTGTTTAATTGGCTCCCCATTCAGGAAACTGCTAAGATAAACACAGAGCGAGCGATAACGTCTGATGCCATGACAGGTCGCGCAACACACACGCGATGCTGCTTCTCTCCACAGCAACACCGCTTTTTCACACTACACGAAATACAGTGATTACTGCCCGAAAAAAGCAAACACTTCCCAACACCAAACCTCTGAGGAGATTCACTGCCACGTTTGATTAATGGGCCTGAATATGAGCGGAAAACAAACCTCATGCTAGATGTGAACAAAGACCTATGGCACTAGAGACGGGCGGATGGGGGGAAACAACAACTTAAACCATTAAAAGACAATCTTTGTTTTTAAGCGGGACCAACCTAGTGTAAGATTGCAAATGCATGTATTATGGCAAAAGCTAAACTAATCAGGCTATGCCAAGTAAGATATTTCTTCATCTCTGTGTGTTCACACTCATAGTTCGGTTTGCTTCACTGTAAAAATGTCTAACATCCCCAACTCAAAAATTTCTAAATTTTTCAATTGGCCCAAGTGAAATTCTGCTATTTTAATTTCATCAATTTGCTAAATTTCACTTGGGCCAATTGAAAAATTTAGATGTGACCAGTCACTAGAAATTTTGAGTTGGGGAGGTTAGAATGTTTTACAGTGTTGGTTCTGACAAAAAAAAAAACCATGTAGGCTATGTTTACACGGAAACGATCTGAAGAGAAACCGCAAAAGTGGCATTGCGTTATCACTTTTTAACCCTCGCTGCTCTTCGCGTGTCGCTCAAAAATGACAGAATTTTTTTTTTTGTCAATGAAATCAATGCTATATTTTAGTTTGATAATGTTTTGTTATTTTCCTGTACTGGCGCATGCCTGTGACGTAAACGCGTACGCGACGCCTTCACTGTCTAGCAGACTTTTGCGTTTTTACCGTTTTTACCCTTTAGACGGGAACGCGATGGTGGAGCGTTGTTAAGATTTCCACTCTGGACGGTGGTTTCACTTTTTTGCGTTTTTAAGGCCCAAAAACGCCGTCGCCGTGTAAACGAAAGGCACATCCGCTAAAATATTTTTACGTTTTCACCCGCGAGCGTTCTCGTGTAAACAGGGCCTTAGTCTTGGTCTGCTTAGCATTCACATTGGCATTTTAACACCGAACCTAAAGGCATAGGGATACGTTCACATTGCACAACCTGACTGGTCAGCTTTTATGGTTGAATCAGCAGAAGTAAAAGCTAAATTTATACTAGAAATGCAGAGAACATAAAATATCTTCAGCTTGTACCACAATGCATCTTATTTATGTGTAAGTTCCTGAAGAGAGAGAGAGAGAGAGAGAGAGTGCGCGCTGTGTGTCTTAAAGTTTTTCACCACCACCGTCACTACAAATGACTATGAGTTCTGATGGTTTCCATGTGTGGCGAGTCCAGCGCTCTGTCCGATGTCATATCCTGTTCCCGGCTGGATGTGCTGCAAGGGTCTGGCGTGTCACTCTCTGAGAGGGGGAGTCTGGGTAATGATGGCCGTAGACCCTGCAGGTGTGCAGCTCTCCTCCCAGACACACATACCAGTGGCAGAATTTCACTTTTAACACAAAAAGCCAATGTTTGCCCCCCCGGATCTGATTTTCAGGGGCATTTCTTATATAAAAACACCCTGTGCCATGCAGTTTTATCAAACACCTGAATTTAATCAACGCATTAAAGGAAACTTGAGTGCATGACATATCAATTTAATTAAACATCTGTTCATATTTATACAAAAATAAATGATCACATTAATACTGCCATATTTTGAATTTCTGGGGTATTTCGGTCACCCGCTGTGGCATTTTTGCCTTGAGACCCATTCATTTCCTACACTGATACACACGTTCACTTAGCTAGCGTGGGTATATTGCATACTGTCTATATTCAAATATTACAAATTCATATGAATAGAGACCAGTTTGAGAGTGGTTTGGTGGCTGGTGGATGTTATACATCTCATATATCTGAATTGTTTTAACTTATTGGTTGATTGCAAGTACAAATCTGTACAATGTTTAATATCTCCACTCCACACTCGCTGCTGGTTTTGCTTTTGTGTGCATAACTTTGAGCGTGACACTCGCATATGCAGTAGATGCTAACAGATATGGACGAAAAGTCACAAAACCCCAATTTTGAAAGGGTCAGTTTTGATTTCTGTTGATTTAAGTTGAGTCACTTCAGAATTACTCCGTTTTTTCACATTTCATTAACTAATCCAGACATGCGATCTGTTGACTTTGCATGAACCTTAAGTGATGCTGTCAGTTAAAAGGTTGTGTGTGTGTGTGTGTGTGTGTGTGTGTGTGTGTGTGTGTGTGTGTGTGTGTGTGTGTGTGTGTGTGTGTGTGTGTGTGTGTGTGTGTGTGTGTGTGTGTGTGTGTGTGGTGTGTGTGTGTGTGTGTGTGTGTGTGGGGAAGTAGAGGGTCACTACTGGTTCACTCCAAACCACAGCTTCATCCACCTGAGCAAACAGGAAAGAGGTGTGTGTGTGTGGTGTGTGTGTGTGTGTGTGGGCTGAAACGCTGCTGTCACAGAGAGACGGACGAGGACAGAGGGGTTATGACAGACAGACGGAGGACGAAGAGAAACTGTTACGGGAAGTCAAGAATGAAGAAACCCAACCAAACTCTCCGAGCAGAAGTCCCAGCCTAGTCGTTTTAAGGATGTTTTCCCTGGCAACACGAAAAAGATTTCAGTGTCCAAAGATTCCTTGAAGCCTTGGTGATCTGCAGGTGTTTGAAGGACTCAACCTGTCACTCATATGAGATCCACCAATAGCAAACCACAACCATCTTATCAAATCCTCATAGACAAAATCAAGTCCCGCCCTTCATTTCTTCTTATAGGAGAAGCCGTTTCACTCAGATAGAGCATTTAGGAGCAGACGTCACTGTGCTTAATTGTGGCAACAAGTGGAGGAAAATCCGCTGAATAAGAGAAAAACATGTCTTGTGCCATTGGATGTCAGAAAAAGAAAAAAAAGATGGTGTTAATTTTTTACAGGATATCGTCATCGAAAAAAACCTTTTTTGTGTAGCCCATTTTTTTTTTACAATTTTGCGGAAAAAAAAGTCAGAATTGCGGGATATAAACTTGCAAATCTGAGGAATAAAAGCAGAACATCAAGAATCAGAATTGTGAGATATAAACTCGGAAACTCCCAATTTTTGACTGACCAGATTTTAGTAATCTGTAGTTTGATTCTGTACCTTTATATTATGTTTGGATGTTCACTTTATATAAATGAGTTTATAGGGGAATTAACATGATTATAGTATAGAGATGTTTGTAGTAGTTTAGAATCGTATTTTTCCAAAAAAGAAAATTTTTGTCTTAATAATTTTTCATCAAAAGAAAACATCAAGCCCTCTTATTTTTCAACCTGTAATAAAGACATTAGGGATGCATGATATATTTAAGCCACCAAATCAGTATCTGCCGATATATGTTAATTTTTAAAGTTATTGTTATCGGCCTGATAAAGAAAATGTCTCCAATATATTAATGCCGATAAATAATGTATTATTTCCTTCAGATGCGCACTGTTCGCCATGATGGTTTTTAATTGCTTGAAATATGATTGGAATCACTTCAAAATAAAAAATTTGGATTTAAATGTATTGCCCAATATATCGGTTATCGGCTTTCAAATATAAACAATTATGAGTTATCGGCATCGGCCAAAATGTTCACATCAGTGCATCCCTAAAACACATTCAATTACTTCCTGATTAAGAATTAACATTAATTCCTGTTCAGTGTCCTGTTTCTCTCCAAAA
This sequence comes from Phoxinus dragarum, assembly GCA_033366665.1. Taxonomy (NCBI): domain Eukaryota; kingdom Metazoa; phylum Chordata; class Actinopteri; order Cypriniformes; family Leuciscidae; genus Phoxinus; species Phoxinus dragarum. The sequence goes on along the minus strand of JARPMJ010003415.1, from coordinate 61,943 downwards.
TATCACATTTCTACTAAAGTAAAGTGTGTTTCGAACGTCCCTTCACGTTTTCCAGCATTCAGATCCGGGTCGGACACTTCAAGCTGGAGCAAAGACCCGCGGCGGCGAGCAACAGAGACATGTTGTGTATTTCTGCAGATGTTTCAGTGCATCTGAGATCCACAGCTCCTCCGTCAGTCAAAGCACAACACACAGCGGGAGTCCTTTGAGTCCGGCCGGCCGCTGACAGGACGTCAAGACACACACATCTCTGCTTTCATGCTTTTCCTGCACTTCAGTTAACTACAGAAGCACATTTATTTCACACACCAGCCAAAGAGACCCTTGGTATTAAACACAGGCGCCATACCGATCAAAAAAGCACAAAGTTCACTTACTGTACTGTACTTCAAAGCACTGATATAGTGATGGTGTGATATGGAAATATGCTATATTAGTAGAGATCAATGATGATAAATCCGGATTATGGACACATGACCCGAAAGCTTACATTGTATTGGTCATTGACAAATTTTGTTGAACAGATTGAAAAATGGTGCAAATTACACTTTTTTCTTTGTCGGGATGAATTGGACCATGTTTAAATTAGGATCGGCAAGGCTGCTTTGATTTGATCAAAAATACAGTAAAATAGTAATATTGTGAAATATTACAATTAAAAATAGCTGATCTATGAGAATATGTTGTAAAATGTAATTTATTCTTGTGATTAAAGCTGAATTTTCAGCATCATTACTCCAGTCTTCAGTGTCACATGATCCTTCAGAAATAATTTTAATATATAAACATTTCTGGTTATTATCAATGTTGAAAATTTTTTTATGGAAACTGAGATACATTTCTTTCGGGGTTGAATAGAAACTTAAAAAGCAAAGTGTTTATTTGAAATAGAAATGTTTTGTAACATTATAAATATCTTTACTGTCACTTTTGATCAATTTAATGCATCCTTGATGAATCTTACAGATCCCAAACGTTTATTCTCTTGTGAATGAACCTTTATACTGACCACTAACCTGCACATGTTCAACTATATGATCATGTTCCTCTGGGCAGAAAGATTTCCTGTACAAACCCAGAAAAGCGATTGTATTGTTTTGAATTTTGGAGCCAAATTGGATTTGTGAATTTTCCCCTATATAAATAAATACATCCAGAAATGTTTGCGGTGAAGTCCACCTTATTGTTGCTCTTTTCTTTGCTGTGTTTCTCTAGAGGAGTTTTTCCACCCTCTGGTTCCTGGACCTCCAAATCCACATGAAACAAACCCAAATCCTGCTGGATTAGAAACAAAATGCCAATAGAAATAACCAAGACAGAAAGCATACAGTCTCGCTGTAATACCACCCTAAACAACACCAGCCCAAAACTGACTCGCAACCTTTCTGGAAAACAATATTTATTCATCATCTCAAAGTTCCTATTGAAAAAAAATGGGAAGAAAAACAGTCATCTTTGTTTTTGTTTTTTTCGACTAAAAGTTTCGTTGGCTTGAGTTTTGACTCAGATGGCCGTCACGGTTTAAGGCTTGAAACAGTCCAGACAGAACTGGATCAATAGTTGTCTCTCTCTTCGTTTCATATGTCGAGCATGAAGAGAGGAGTTGATTCTCATCAAGTCGTGCTCAACACAATAAATAAAAGACCATGTTTGCGTGGATTGAGTCAACACAAGCTAAAGTAGAGATTACGCTGTCAAATGTAAAAACGAAATTATGAAATCTTGCGTATCCGTCAAACTCTCCATTAGTGTTTTTTCTTCTTCTAGCATGCAAGTCATGCAAAGAGGTTGTGTGTGCTGGGAAGTCAAGCGGTTTCATATTTAGAGAGATTTATCTTGTGGAATTATTTCGTAATTTCTTTCACAGCTGGAGTTGCCCAGGTTCGAATTGCTGTTTTTCAACTGAAAGCTTTAATGAACCAGTTTATCATGCCGGGTTATGCTGTCACACACTCCGTCTCCACCGACCCGAATCTCTCCGCCTGTCTCCGCGTCGATCTGTCGCGCTCTCTTCACACCACTTCATTCATCTTCAGACCGCTCCGTCTACACCGTCCAGATAAGCCAGCGCAATATTTGAGAGAACTGTAAATTGTACTTGTCGAAAGCGTCGGTAAGATTTGCTCCGGCTGACATTTGCAAGGCTCATATTTATCTGCAGGCACAATAGACAGTTTTAAAAACAGGGAGGCTCAATCCAGAAGCACGTCAAATTTAATATTAACTCAAAGATCAGTCAAATCAAGCAGCTTGATGAAGGCCTATTGAGCAGAACACACATAACTTTATGAAATGTGCAACCTATCGTTCTTCTCCCCTCCGCCATGTTTAAAGTTCATGTCCCGCCCAATCAGAAACAGGGGTATCAAAATTATCTCAGAGTTTCCCAGTATTAAATATGACTTGAGAGGGCGTTCATGTCCAATTTCCAACTAGGAAACTCGTATTTATGATACTTCTGAAAGCATGTGAACATAAATCTGTGTATTCTAGCTGGTGCTGCCACCGAGAATGATGGGAAACGTAGTTTAGTGGTAAAAACTGGCTAAATGAATGTTGTGTACTGGCCAGTTTTAACAGCAACAGTAGGAAGAGAAAACATAGGTACACTTTAAATTGTTTTGATAAATAGGCGACTAAACGACTTAACGAGTCCCTCCCAACAAATTTGCATTGTTAAAAAAATCAGCATTGTAAATACAATCATTCCAACATGACTTGAATGTTCTTTAGAAAGAAAAAGAGACAATTGCCTTTAAATGCTAAACATCAGTGTACGAGTATAATCTGACCATGCAGCCAAACTTGACTTCATGCACTCAGAAAATGTGGACACGATGCACAGATTAAACCAGATAATGTGAATACAATTCAACCCTGCAAATCTTCCTCAGTGCCAATCAAGCTGTGCCGAGTGTTGTCCAGTCGCTCTAACTTCAGCACGGTCAAGCTCGCTTTGAACATCTGCGCTTGTGATGAACTTGGAAAAGCCACAGATTGAGGTTTCCATGCACTCGCAGTTCAAGGGGCAGATTTCCCAAAAACTTCTGACACTGAAAAAAAAGAGCTTTCCGCTATAATCAAATGCTAGACTGCAATAGCAACCGTCCTGAGCGCCTGATCAAAAAGCAAAGCGACGGTCTGAGGAAGGGCTTTCCGTTTGCTCTCCTCTCTCTCTCACACACACACACACACACACAGAGGGGATTTGTTCTTCGGCGCTTGATTTGTGGTCACGTTTGAAAGCAGATCTGCTCCGCCTGACCCAGGTTAGCAGGAGGGAAATCAATGCACTGATTAGAAGAGCAGATCGAGTTTCTGATTAAAGCCACAGCGTGTAAAAAACAAAAAAACACTGAATCCTCATCTCAGTGGGATACCAGAGCAGGAAGATTCCCAGAATTCCTTTAAATGTGACATCACAGCCTGATAACGCCACTGATTTGAGTCTTCAAGTTCATGGATGTGACCGTTCCTTGGATGTGAACGCCTGAATGAAAAGTGAGATGAATTAGTCATTGTTCTTGCAGTGACAGGATGGATTATCTTGGTGAATGTATCATTGCTTTATGACTCTTTAAGCAGATACAAATTAGACGGAGATGTGGCCTTTAGTGGATAGTAGTAATACTGCATTTGGCCAAAAAAATAAGTAATATTGTCATTATTTTGATAAATATTGCAACTTTTATTTGAATTTTGATCTACTGCAACGTCTCATACTCCTGCTATGTACTATCATATTGAACGGGGTGTGTGAAACATCTGGACTCTTAAGAAAGCACCTAGCAACCACTTAGAATACCCTAGCAACAGTGTTGGGGAAAGTTACTAAAGGTAATGCATTACAATATTGCGTTACTCCCAAAAAAAGTAACTAATTGCGTTACTTTATGAAAAGTAATGCGTTACTTTACTTTTGCGTTACTTTTCCTCACCTGAGCTGGGCTTGCTTGTTTGTTTTTTTAATAACAACAAAAAAAAGTTGTATTTTTGGCAAATGTTGAGGCCCTTTCAAACCATAAGTGAAATGAATAAGCCCCAGGCTGAAGGAAATGCATATTTACTCGTGTATATTCTCAAACAAACCTTTCAGCTGTTATCCTGGATTAAAGAACTATAGGATACAGGAGAGGGAAGTTCAACAATCTTATTTCTAAGAAATTTAGTTTAATTTTTGTTTATTAGTATGGTTGAATTAGCTCATTGAAGGACAGCAGCAATGACATTGGTTAATAAAGTGAGATTAAATACATAAAGTGTATTTGTGTAATTTTATATAGTTAATTATAAATACAATTCTGAGATTGCATTTTACTGTTTTTATTCATTTTGAGGAATACTGAGTGTTTTCGTGGCAGTGAGATTAGTAAATGCATGTTCATGTTTAGTCTTGAACTAAAATAACCATCATGTTCACACAGCGAACACAACACATCCTCACATTATTTCTCTCAACATGGCATTAAGTCAATAAATGTGAAAAAGTAATAGCGTTACTTAATTTGAAAAAGTAACTTCGATATTTTGTTGTAAATTGAAAAAGTAATGCGTTACTTTACTAGTTACTTGAAAAAGTAATCTGATTACGTAACTCGAGTTACTTGTAATGAGTTACCCTCAACTCTGCCTAGCAACCACAGTCAGTATAAGGTTAAAAAGCACTCAAACACCATAGGAATAGTGACTTGCCTTTGCACACTTAAAAATGTTCAATGGCCGTCGTCTTGATCACAGTGACAAATTGACAACTAACAGAGATAAGTAAAGATTACATAAGCTGTATCTGCTTCCAATAAAGAGGGACACAATCTAAAAAGCATCTCAAAGAATGAGAGCGGGACGGGCCGAGAGTGAGCCAGTGAAACGCTACCTTGCTGTGGGCTATTTGTGTTAGTAAGTAAGTTAAGTATAACCTCTTTAGCCTCGGCATACCAGAAAAAAATCATTTTTTTTTGATGTGGCTCTTCAATGAAGAAAAACAAACATGGATGTATTACAGAGGGCAGAGCAGAGTTGATTCCAAGAGATATGTGCATAATTAGATTCATTCCATTTTTTTTAGGCCTTTTATTAAATTATAGAGAGTTTCAACAATATTTTTGTAAACTGAATTCCTCCCTCTTGGGTTTTTTTAAACATGGGAGACTGTATGATATGGGACGCGTTTCATTTTTAAACTAAAGAAGACAAGCGTGAGAATTTTTTTAACATTTATTAAAACACGAGAAAGTGAGCCAATTAAGTAGAATCAATATGGTTTTACATGTGTCCCTAAAATAATGAATTTTTGAACATTTTTTGTCACATTACTTAATTATCTATTTTTTATTTTACCAGCTAAAAGGAACTTAACGCTGCTTTTCTCAATGAGCATTTACTATGAGCATGCAAATATGTGCTGTTGGATGTTACTTAGTAGTTAGTGCTTTTTTCCCCTTTTCACCACCGTATGAAGCAACATAACAGAAACTTTTCAAAATCCCAACAATACTGGACATGAAACACTATAAATGCATCCTCTTTTTTTCCACCTTATCCAAAAATGCTCAAAATAACACTTCATTTCAACATTTACTCTCCCCCATCATGTCCCATGCAAAGCATTGCAAATCCCTGGCCAAGTTATGCCAACCAAATGAATCATGCATTAAGAAAACCTCCAGATCTCAACTTTAAATGGATTGCATGTAATAAAAATTGACAAAATGAGCACGAAATGTGTTGCAATAGCTATAATTTGGCAATAATTTTGATTCACAAAACTGAACAAGCAGCTTTAGTAGGAGTTTTAATAAGTGAATCCATAGCATATTCAACACACTTTGGATGCACTAACCACGGATCTGCATAGATGAGATGCAATCGTGCCATTGGCTGAGAGACCGATGACGTGTTTTTGAGGGAGTGGGGGAGGTGAAAGTGACCTAAACCTTCATCAGAGCTGAATGGATGAAGATCTCGTTGGACTGGAGTCTGCCTCCCATCCACAAAACGTCTCTCCATCAGCTTGCAGATAAAACTTGAGTCTTTTGAACTCCAGGAGTGAGTTCCCCCTCCTCCAGGGCTCTTATCTCCCATAACTTGAGAGGGAGTGCTGATCCCTCCGAGGGGTTGAGATAACAGTAAGAGCAATCCGCCTGACAAACTCATAAACCAGCTCCACTAAAGGCTCATTCATCTTTCTATACATGAGCCATGAGCGTGCATGCTGGCTGACTGAATTCCACGGCGCAGGACATTTATAACCTAAAAGCAATCATTTTATCTCTGTCATCATTTACTCATCCTCATGTCGCTCCATACCTGTATGCTAATATATTACTCCGTGGAGAAGATCTTCGCACAGCTCACATCTCGAGGCAAGGCTGTCGAGCTTAAAAATGGCAAAATAGCAGCCAATATAACTTGTATAGAGAGCTGTGGTGATGACACTGGTTTCCTCGACTAAAATCCAATAGGATTTTTAGGCTTCTGGATTTTTGCAGAAAATAAGCTCTGTGACCAACCAAAGTGTATGATTTTTACACGTTTTAGTCGTGATAATCTGCACAAATGAACAAAAATTTGATGAATTTTGAAGCAATCTCTATTCATTTCTTGTGTTACGCAGCACGTTTGAGCTTCTGCAAGAACATGAGGTTTGTGAAACGTCAAATTGGTAGTTGCGTATCTGTCAATGGAGGGACAGAAATCTCTCAGATTTCATTAAAAATGTCTGCATTTGCTTTCTGAAGATGAACGAAAGTCTTACGGTTGACTTTGAGTGTGAGTAATACTGACAGAATTTACATTTTTTGGGTGAACTATCCCTTTAAAATACTGGTGTCATTTGCACCTGCTCTCGCTCAAACCCAAAAGGAAAACTGTGTTGGTTCACATTCACCGATTCCCAGCTTTAATACGAGACTTTAGTCAGAGAGCAGCGATCATAAGTTTTTTCCTTTTTCATTTCTAAACAGCGCAATGTTTTGATTACTCGTCTAGTGGCTGCAGCCGTGTTATTGTAGCCTTTAAAATTCACAGTGATAAAAACTCATGCTGACTTTTTAAAGAATGAACCTGTTAGACTTCATTACGAGTATTTTCAGTTCTGTCAGTCATTGCAGAAAAAAGAAACGGGGAGCAAACGTTTGCGGTGGTCTGCCCCGAGCGCACGGATTATTGCGTCATTTATCCTGTAAAACTCAATTTTCTCCATCAGTGTTGAAGCCATAACTGTTGCCTAACCGAACAAAGCCACGTATTATAGCAGACGGGTCTCTCCCAGCTTATTTGGACTGCGTGAACAATCGGACGGCACCAGGAAAACAGACCAAGCTGAGAAACACACACCGCCTGAAAAGCCTCACCAGGCCTGTGTTTGAGTCCAGGGTGGTCTGTTTTATACTCTCACGCATCGAGTCTTTCTCTTTATCCCGCTGCCAATGCTGTCCCACACCGCCCATGCGGGAATAATGTACGGAAAGAATAACAGCCACGATACATTACCGCTTCATAGCCGAACGCCTGCGCACACACACGCTGGAAGAAGAAGAAGAAACCAGATTTACACACTGTCCCACATGCAGCTCAGTCATCTTTCATAAGTCTTTCCTTGTGCAAAATTCCTGCCAACAGGTGGACTACGTAAAAATCCCACATATTTTTCTTCTTTAAATAACGCAACTGGTTTTGCTTACTTTGCACATCAAGTGGGGAACCAACAGATGTGTCTTAGATGAACAGCTCACCCAAATTTTTCTCTTTTTTTTCTAGTCATTCTAGATTTATGCAGTTTTTCCGTATGCCACAATATATTTTCTATTCAATGACAGTGTAGTGTGGGACCAAAGTAGTTTTTATGACTTTAAGACCTTCAAATCTTTCATCTGTTCTGCAAACTCTTGAAGATATGCAACACATTATAGGCTATTGAACTACTTTTTGTCCTTAATTTTAGCATGACTGAATTTTTTATTTTATTATATCGAATGTATGAGTATAACGGATTATTTAAAAAAATAGGGAGGGGACTTAGTTCTAGGCATCGTCTGTTGATTGGATGTTGAGATGTGGGTGTGGCTTTCAAAAGGGCGGGGTGTTTAAGCAGACTAAATGATTGGAGAAGTCCTGCACACATCACCAGAGAGAAGTCAGTCATTTTCACCAGAAGATCCAGTTGATCCAAGACATTCTGGTTAAATATTACAGAGACAAACTTTTAAAAAATGAAACGTATCCACAGATACATTTAGAAATGTATGTCAACTTTTAGCCTAATTTCTCTGTCCTATGCACAATTATAGTTAGATGCATTTATTTTGAGTTTTTTAGTTGCGTTCAGCATTATTTTCCTCTACTGACAGAACAAACCTGCAAGCCACCAGTTAAGACTTTTTCTTGTTATAAAAGAGCTTGAAATATTTTCAAACATTTAGTGACTCGGCGGAGGGGTTCATCAGTCTTAAATATATTTCCCTGTGGCCCGTGATGCAGGATTTGTGTCTTGCATTATGAATCTTTAGGGGCTCATAATTCTCGACGTGGGCTTTCGGATGACGTCATTTCAGTGATTCGGCCCTATTTCAAAGCATAAAAGCAAACTGTTTTATGCATTTTACACTACTTTATGGCAGTATAACTCTTAACGCAGCATCTCGCGCTCCGCAAGGTGAGTCTTTGAGCTCTCCGAACGTGTTGATGTCACATATTTTATGCACAACACAAATTTATTATCTTTCACACCAGGGTTTCTCTGCAGTATCGGTCATGCTGCAGGAATGTGCGCTCCTTTTGGGTTTTTTCTTCTCTCTCTCTTGCGTCTTGAGTAGAAGAAGGGGATAATAAACTTTGCGTGGGACCTCAGTGTCAATGCAATAACAGTAATAAATGTTTTGTTTGTTTAATGATCAGCTCCACGGCATCTCGAGATTAACCAGGATAATTGCGAGGTGCACATAAACTGAACACGGGCAGTTTGTCATGAGGGTTTGCCTGGTGGAGGGGGTTACGGGCTCCAAAAACCTGTATGTTTATGGTTCCCTTTTCTCCACAGATATATACATGGTTCAGGGCTGTGCACAGACATTTTGGGGGCAGGTGCTCAAGTGATTATTTTTTTTTTAACATAAAAAGTTACATATTTTTGATCATCGTTTCATTAGTATCAACAAATTCCATCTTACTCTATCAAAATCCATTTACACTGCAATTACAAATGACACAAGTGTGTAAACTCAGGCTGTGGAGTCCCTCATGGTGAGAGACATTGTTTTTGTTTCTCCGCCAGAGTCGATCCGTGTGCATGAGCAACATCATTAAACTAAATGACAGGAAGTTTCTCTTCAGGAACCTCGACCACACACATCATGAAGGGTTGAAATAGTCCCAAACCATCCGGAAAGAAAAAATATTGGCAGTTTGTTTGTCAATCCAGGCCATGCATGTGCTCCAGTCCAGTGCTTGTTTGATCCAGCACACACGTTCAGTCACTTTAAAGTGAGGAAAACACTTCTCAGTTCTCATTGTCAATGTCCTCATCCTCCAAAACCATCAACAAAACTGCACAAGGTACAAATAAATACAAGCCAGACTAAATAGGATAAACATGGCTTGTGTTGATGGCAATGCGAGGTGAGTTATTGACTGCTGAAAGCATGGATCCAAACCTTCAGCTGATGTTTAGAAACCAAGCACTCCAAGCATTTCTGCTGGTGTTTATGCATTTGTAAAATATTACATTTGCTCTCGGTCATGTTAAATATTTTGCATACAGTTTGGCCCCTGTAGTTCTTATATAAATAAAGTGATGACATATAGGTTTAGAGAGCATTTTCTCTGAATTCACACTATAAGTGAAGTGAAAATAACCTCGGTTTCAGTGGTTTCTATACACTCAGTATTGACAAAGTCCCTTTAAAGGGGACCTATTATGCCCCATTTTACAAGATGTGTCCAGAATGTGTCTGTAAAGATTCAGCTCAAAATACCCCAGATAATGTTGTAAATGCCCATTTTTGAGTGGAAGGAAAAACATGCAGTTTTCGCGTATGTATCTTTAAATGCAAATGAGCTGCTGCCCTGAAGAGGGCGAGCCTGTACGTGTCACGGTTCTCGGTTCATACTCTGTCAAAAACTAACAAAACATCTGTTTATCATCTCTATCGCAGTCATGCTCACATGACGTTGCAGTTCTTCGTCATTATGAACGTTTTTTTTATTTTGCATGCACTTTAAAGCCATATCAGTCTAAACTTCTGATTTATGTTTTCTGAGCGCACACACCCGAAGCACGCGCACAGAAAGCTGCCTGTCAGACGGCGTGTTGTGTGAGTATTAAACTAAGCTCTCCTTTACGTCTTAATGCACTTAAACTGTCAAATACACACAAGGTTATTTTAAAACTATAGTGAACAAAGTTCACAAACATAGTCGGTTATGTCTGTGAACATAAACAGCTGGGAAAGAAATCACATGTGTATATTAGATCTGTGTATTAAAGTGACAGGAGCATAATAGTATATGCTGTTAATATGAACCAGCAAAAGAAAACCAGAAAATCACTCGCTGCTCTTGATTGAATAACTTTAGTAGCTTTAATAAGAATACATTTCTTACTTGAATACTGCTGTTAAATGCTCTTGCGAGGAGATAAACATGGCGGACTGTGTACAGCTCACTGAGGGGAGGGGCTAAGCTAATAGGGCGGAGTCTGTCACCAGTCGTGGGCGGGGCCTAAGCATATGTGACGTCACATTGGAGTATATTCCTGTACGGCTCATTTTGAGACACTTTCAGATAGGGCTGCATAACGATTAATCGCAACTAATCGTTTGCAGAATAAAAGTTTTTGTTTACATCATATATGTGTGTGTACTGTGTATAATAATTATGTATATATAAATACACAAACATGCATGTATAATTTAAAGAAAAAAATACATTTATATATTAAGTATTTATAATTATATATAATATAAATTATATTTAAATATAAAAAATGTATATAAACATGTAAATATTTTTTAAATATATACATGCATGTTTGTGTATTTATAAATACATTATTATTTTACAGAGTACACACACATATATGATGTAAACAAAAACTTTTATTCTGCAAACGATTAGTTGCGATTAATCGTTATGCAGCCCTACTTTCAGATTTATCAAACGGAGTGGACTTTTGTTATAACAATAGGTTGGTTGTGTACACACACTGCAGACACATACATATGTTTAAAAGCAATATAAAAGTGAATTTTACATAATCTTTGCCATCTTAGAAACGCCAGCTTTTCAGTCATGCAAGTACAGCTCATATCTCTTCGGACGGGGAAACATTAAGTTCTCCAAAGCTGTTCACCAAGCTTACAATTAAATTTCATATTTAAAATAACCAATGAAATCTGACATTTTGTCTCTAAACGCTCAAATCATGACAAAAATTTTTATTTTTCAGGCTGGATGTGCATGTGCAGCTGCAGTGACGCATTAACTTTATAGATTGATGAATGTCTGTTTTATTTAAGAGGCGGGACTTATTCCGCCATATTGCGCTCTCTCTTCATGAGTGCACCGTCTTTGTATAGCGAAAGTCTTTGGTAGTGGCACTGAAGTGAACATGAATTGGTTATGTGAGGCCTAACATGTTACCTACAGCCAGAATATCTGCAAACTGAAGCGTTTAAACTGCAGCGCTGAGTTTGCTTTCACAGCTGGCTTCGGGATGCAGGTGGGCTTGTTTGCTGCCGGTGGGAAACCCTGGTGAGTCCCAAGATGAATGGCATACCTCTGCGGGAAGGTGGAAGGCTCTAATTGGGGGCGGGTGGATAATTCCTCTATTTTGAGGCATTTCCTAATCTAGATATGAATGATGTTTGCTTTTATTTGTGGAGAACCAAATGGCCCCTCGCTGAAATCGAGATGTGATGTCAAATGGAGGTCTGACCACAGGGTTTTCCAGGGAATAAGAGCTGCATGGCAGAAAACAGGACTCTTGTTGAGTCGAGGTCTCAAAGCCGAGCAAAGGAAGGAGTCGGTTTGCAGAAGGAGTCGATCTCCAGGGGCTCGTGGACCTGCTTGGGGAAATACATATCAATTTGACAAATTTTTCGTTTACTAGATGCAGTCATCATGTCGTTGATCAGATGATAAGCATAAATTGCTATAACTGGATCGCACTACAAAGCTCAGGTTTTATTTTTAGTAAAAAAAGGTTAAGGGGAACTTTTAGGATTTTGAGTTTGGATGTTAAAACTTACTTTTTGGTCTCATAACTTTTCACAGACAAGGTTACTAAGCAATTGTATCATGCTAATGTATAATGTCAGCACATTAAGACTTGTGGCTATAGTTTCAAAAAACTTTGTGTATTTTTACATGCAAGTGTTGCCTCATGTACATACGTTATAAATGTCTCACTGTAACCAGTTTTTGCTTGTTTTAAAAGCTGAGGAATCTTGTTTTGTGTGTGTGAGTGTGTGAGTGTGTGTGTGTGTGTGTGTGTGTGTGTGGTTGTGTGTGTGTGTAAATGTATAGTCAAATGTAATGTATTCCTGTGATCAAAGCTGAATTTTCAGCATCATTACTCAGTCTTCAGTGTCACATGATCCTTCAGAAATCAGTAAATATGATGATTTGCTGCTCAAGAAACATTTCTGATTATCATCAATGTTAAAAACAGTCGTGCTGCTTAATATTATTGTGAAAAACCTGATACATTAAGGATTTGTTGATGAATAGAAAGTTCCAAAGAACAGCATTAATGTGAAATAGAATCTTTTGTAACATTATAAACCGTGACTTTAGATCGATTTAATGCGCCCTTGCTAAATAAGAGAAATCATTTCTTTCAAATAAAAGTGCTGTCAATAGTGCTTAACGTATATTGAACCTGCAGCATTCCTACTCCCATAGACGTCTGTGATGTGATGGTCGTATATCTGAGTCAGAGACATTCCCTTGATAGCAGGCAGAAGATCAAGCACACTTCAAAGGGTTAACCTGATCCCTGAGCTCTGCCCAAGCACCAGAGGTTAACGTAACGTTCCCTCAACATCACCCTGAGACGTGAGGCGGTGTGGGAAAAATGTGCAGGGTGGCAGAGGCAAAGACAGCGAGGTCAACCCCAGAGAAAGCGCAGAAATCACCTTCCCACCCTCCAAACCGCAATAATGAACGAGTCTGAGGAGCTTCAGAAACAACTTTTATTTTAAAACTATAATGTCAACGTAAACATGACCTTCGACCCGAGGCTTTTCATGCAGTTATTGTTTCAATCTAGCGTAACAGTGGATAATAAACTTTATTTACATAGCAGTGAAGTAAAAACAGGCTTTTGTTGTACTTTTATGGCCACATGATTAAGAAACCGTCAATCATTCATTTCATTAGTGCGATTAGTGACGGCGATTAATTCTGTGCTGTACATCTCGCAGGCCGCGAACACAGTGTACGATCACAAAATCATGATATAGCAAATTCACAAAACTTTATACATCTCAGAGGATCCGTGCTGGCGTCATCGTGAAAATGAAAACTTTCGATGATATGGACGTGAAATATCAGTGTTTTTACTACATACGTCACGTGGACAAAAGGTTTCGTCATCGATACCAACGTTCTCGTTGGCTCTTCACGCCGATTATATTTTATTTTCTTCACTAACAAACGAGAATCAAACACCAGGCAAGACATAAGACACATCGAGACACATCGAAACACCAACACTGACTGATCCGAATCACTGAATCATGTGATGAATCCTTGACAAACACAGACTCATCGTGTAAACACACACAGAAAACCGGAGCCGGATTCACCAAACACTCTTCTTCTTTTATAACTTAAGAATAGAGTTAAGAATAGAGTTAAGAAGACATTCTTAAGTTCTTACAATTTTTCCAAAAACAAAACCTGAGAATATTTTTAATTTGTCATTCTCACGGATCCACGAAAACGAGTAAAAACACTATTATTACACTCTAAAAAATGCTGGGTTGTTTCAACCCAATTTCGGGTCAAATATGGACAAACCCAAACGTTGGATCAAAAATGCAATTTAAAAATGTAACCCAATGGTTAAAACAACCCAGCATTTTTTATTATAGTTGGCGATGTCACTTTGTTAAGAAACACACGTGTCTATACACTTAGTTTTCACTAATTTGCGCTTTAGTAGTTAGACGATAACGGTATCGTTTTCAAAAACTTGCACTTTTAAACCCGTTTTCAAAAGTTTGTGTTTTCAGGCCCCCAAAATGCAACTGTTGTGTAATTATTTTTTAAATAACCTTAAATTATTTCAACAAGATGCCAATGTTTCTCAATTTTTCTGTTGTACTAAACTAGCTAAAACTGAAATACAAATTAATAAAAATTTAAAATTAAAAAGTTATGATTATGCATCATGTGACTTTTTTCTGAATTTGAAATTCCACAAATCGAGTCAAATAGGGAC
>JARPMJ010003415.1:0-42500 GCA_033366665.1 Phoxinus dragarum | reverse complement strand
CGATCACATGTTGATCTGATTGGTTACAAGGTAGTTTGTGATGTCAGAAACACCAGCGATTTCAAACCGTGTTTTTGAGACTGTCTTTGGTTCACTGCAGTTTTAAGGAGAAAATACTCAGCAATGCTGTCGACTTATGAATTTACACATGTTTTGTCTTAAAGCGTATTTAAAAACACCACATAGACACATAAACAACATTAAAAGTTGGATTTTCACCACAGGGGGGGCTTTAAGGGCCAATCACATAAAGTATTAAAAAGGTTTTGATTTGTATATATATATATTTTTTTCATTTAGATTTTAGGTTGTGATTTTGCCATTTTATTATCATTTAGTTTTTTAAGTCTCTATAGTATAGGGGCGTCTGCAGTTCTGCCGGCTCCACTGATGTGTGCAGTTGCTGTAGGATCTGCTCACCGGGCGAGATCATCCTCTGCTGTCTCTGCTCCTTCAGAAGCAGGTGTTGCAGGAGCGCTTGCTGTCCGTTGCTCACTTTCGACTCCAGCGAGACGGGACACGCGGCCAGACCTTCTGTGCTCCGATCCTTCAGCGCCGTACCCGTCTAACAGAGGAGAGATCAGGCAAACGCTGTTCATATTCCAGGTCAAATCAGCTCACATTTGTCTAAACACAGTGCTGCGTTTCTCAAAAGCATTGTAAGTACCGTATTTTCCGTAGTATAAGTCGCATCAGTCAAAAAATGCGTCATGAAGAGGAAAAAAAAACATATAAGTCGCACTGGACTATAAGTCGCATTTATTTCGAATTTTTTTTCACAAAACTAAGACCAAGAACAGACATTTAATCTGGAAAGGCGAGTTATTCAGCTCCACAACAGCACACAGAACAACAGCTGAAGGTGTCCGGTGTGTTAGCGTAACACATTAACAGTTATTCAGCTCCACAATAGCATAAAGAACATATACCTGGGAGGCTGAATATGCTAAACTAACATTAGCCAGCGAGTCCAACAAGTTACCGGTCAGCAAGTCCACCAAGCTCCCGATCTCATTCCTCAACACTGAATCCATTGAGTTCTTCCTCGGTGTCGCTTCTGAACAACTCCGCTAACTAGAGCGCCCTCTCGCGGCTGTAGACGGTAATGTTTTCTCTTGGTTCATCTCAGTCAGAATTAATTTTGATATATAAGTCGCACCTGACTATAAGTCGCAGGACCAGCCAAACTATGAAAAAAAGTGCGACTTATAGTCCGGAAAATACGGTATTTCGTAGAACCGTTCCAGATCCAATGGACTCTACGATCAACTTAGCTCACGATGCGTTTCAGAAACGCAGACTGTTTCAAAGCAGCTTCACAGTAGTAGAATCGATGAAGCAAACTTTTAGTTTAGTAAAGATGCAACGGATCAAAGCACAAAAAAAAAAAGGCAAGAGTGTTATGGACAGAGGTGGAAAGTCCAGGGGTCAGAAAGTAAAAGTCCTGCCATATGTTTATTCCACCCATGAACTCAGTCAGCTGATTTCACTAATTAGTTAATCTCCTGGCTGAAAAACTGTGCTAATTAGCAAATCCAGGTGATTGGAACAAAATACTGAGGAGGACTTTTACTTTCTGAACCTGGACTTTCCACCTCTGGTTATTGAAGACATTTTTTTTTTGTCTAGGTATAATTACTAGTCATACCCTGTCGCCTTTATCCACCTTTGTTGCCATAGGCTTGGCTTGCTTAGTTGGGGACATTAAATGTAATATTCAATAATAATATTGATCTGCCTATTATACAAGAACTGAGCTGAGCTGGACGATGACATCACGGTTTAATCCAGAGCGGCTATATATATATATATGAATGAACTAAATTAAGCTTTCTTAAGCTGGACTGTGACGCTATTTTCTTCTGGAAACAAACTTTTTTGCATTATTTTCCTGTTATCTCTGTAAAGCTGCTTTGAAACAATCTGTATTGTAAAAAGCCCTTTAAATATAAATGTGGCTTGACTTGACTTGTTATTATTAATGGTCAATTATGTTGTCAATTATGAAACAAACTGGCTTCTAAGCAGCTCTACAGAGGTGTCATAATTCATAGTTCATCCGATAGTGTCAGTGCAGTCAAATAATAATGATATCACAGAATATTAAGAGTCTTTTAAAGGCGACGTGTGCTCAAATCATAAAACATTCCCCTACTTTTGCATTTAAAGACAAAGTTTCAGTCAAGCATGAGAGACTTACATAATGCCTCATGCATATGAAATATTAATAACTGTGCTCTTTTTAAAACACATCCCGTCAGCATTCACGTCGGCGGCGTCCACAAGGTGCGCGTAATTACCAAGCTGCGTTTAGAGCTCCCTCGTGAGTCACTCCACTATTTTAAAATGTGAAAGTGTTGAAAGTATTCTCGTCTGGATGGTAAAAGTGATCCGTGTTTTGATTTGTTGGCATGTTACGCGCTTTCCGAACACAATTTCTTGAGCTTTTTAACAGCCCGTGATGAACGAGATGCTAAACTCTGAAAGTCTGAAACCCTAAACCGAGCGCTGTATTTACCCAAGGGCTAAAGATCCCAGGGGTCAGAGGTCACGAGCCCTCAGGGCTGTACATTAATCCAGCCGGGACTGAACACTAGCACTCAGTGAAAGCAGAAAATGAGATCTGCACCTAAACCTTCAGCAAACATCTCTCAAAACACAAGCGCTCTATGAAGACGATTGGTCTCCTAACGCGCCGCCACATTCCTCATACAGTGTTTTGTGCTTTCTCCGCAAATAGATGCGACTCTGTGTCTCACTGTCTCCTAAAAATACCTTGCTCTTTCTGCAGGATCTATTCATGTCTGTTGCGCAGCAGAACGAGAGCTGGCGATGCTGCTTTTGTGTTCGTTCCCAGAGGAAAGCCGTGTTTCTCAGAGGTTGCTCTTTCCAAGCTCGTCTCGTTTAAGTATCAACAGTGTCTCACATGTTTCTCTATATTGAATGAGCCGATAGTTGGCATACAAAGCTACAGTGTAAAATGAATGAGCAAATCATTTGATGAAAAGTGTTTGAGATCTCTTGACTTTTGATTGCATACTTTTGTATATTGGTCAATATATCCTTCCTTTAGTATTTTTTTTTTTACATTTTCTTAAATATTAAATATTCCAACACGAATATCTAAAAATTCTTAAATCAAGATACATTTACTGAAGAATGAAAATGACAAGATATTAATTCTATAAAAAAATATAAAAAATGAAGTGAGTTTATGCTAAAAACAAGAAAAAAATATGTCAATGAGGTCAGAAAAAGAAAGAAAAATTTCCCTTTGAATTACGTTTATTTTTTTAAAAATCAGCCAGGCCCCGCCCCTTTATTCTGCGTATAATTATTTAAATGAGGAATATTGTGACGTGTTCATTCGCTGTAGTCTGACCTCATCGTTCACGCGTGTCTACGATGCGCAGGAACTTACGCAGAGGTGTGCGTGAGCAGGGTGCAGAGCCAGCGTGAGGTTGGGCAGAGAGGGGGACGTGTAGAGATTCAACAGGGACAGCGATCCATCCGTCTGTAGGACGCCGCTCTGAGACAGACACCGCTGGAGGAGACAGACAGACAGACACGTTATGTCACACATTTACAAAATCTGAATATGGTCCCACTGTCACATAACCACCAGTCTGCAGTGTCAACGATGTCACCTCTCGTAAGAGTTCAGAGGGGATGTGTGTGTGTGTGTGTGTGTGTGTGCCTACAGGAGGAGAGTGTGTGCCTACAGAAGGAGAGTGTGTGTGCCTACAGGAGGAGAGTGTGTGTGCCTACAGGAGGAGAGTGTGTGTGCCTACAGGAGGAGAGTGTGTGTGCCTACAGGAGGAGAGTGTGTGTGCCTACAGGAGGAGAGTGTGTGTGCCTACAGGAGGAGAGTGTGTGTGCCTACAGGAGGAGAGTGTGTGTGCCTACAGGAGAAGAGTGTGTGTGCCTACAGGAGGAGAGTGTGTGTGCCTACAGGAGGAGAGTGTGTGTGCCTACAGGAGGAGTGTGTGTGCCTACAGGAGAAGAGTGTGTGCCTACAGGAGAAGAGTGTGTGTGCCTACAGGAGGAGAGTGTGTGTGCCTACAGGAGGAGTGTGTGTGCCTACAGGAGAAGAGTGTGTGTGCCTACAGGAGGAGAGTGTGTGTGCCTACAGGAGGAGAGTGTGTGTGCCAACAGGAGGAGTGTGTGTGCCTACAGGAGAAGAGTGTGTGCCTACAGGAGAAGAGTGTGTGCCTACAGGAGGAGAGTGTGTGTGCCTACAGGAGGAGAGTGTGTGCCTACAGGAGGAGAGTGTGTGCCTAAAGGAGGAGTGTGTGTGTGCCTACAGGAGGAGAGTGTGTGTGCCTACAGGAGGAGTGTGTGTGTGTCTACAGGAGAAGAGTGTGTGTGCCTACAGGAGGAGAGTGTGTGTGCCTACAGGAGGAGAGTGTGTGTGCCTACAGGAGAAGAGTGTGTGTGCCTACAGGAGAAGAGTGTGTGTGCCTACAGGAGGAGAGTGTGTGTGCCTACAGGAGGAGAGTGTGTGTACCTACAGGAGAAGAGTGTGTGTGCCTACAGGAGGAGAGTGTGTGTGCCAACAGGAGGAGTGTGTGTGCCTACAGGAGAAGAGTGTGTGCCTACAGGAGGAGAGTGTGTGCCTACAGGAGGAGTGTGTGTGCCTACAGGAGGAGAGTGTGTGTGCCTACAGGAGGAGAGAGTGTGTGCCTACAGGAGGAGAGTGTGTGTGCCTACAGGAGAGAGTGTGTGCCTACAGGAGGAGAGTGTGTGTGCCTACAGGAGGAGAGTGTGTGTACCTACAGGAGGAGAGTGTGTGTGCCTACAGGAGGAGAGTGTGTGTGCCTACAGGAGGAGAGTGTGTGTGCCTACAGGAGAGAGTGTGTGCCTACAGGAGGAGAGTGTGTGTGCCTACAGGAGGAGAGAGTGTGTGCCTACAGGAGGAGAGTGTGTGTGCCTACAGGAGAGAGTGTGTGCCTACAGGAGGAGAGTGTGTGTGCCTACAGGAGGAGAGTGTGTGTACCAACAGGAGAAGAGTGTGTGTGCCTACAGGAGGAGAGAGTGTGTGCCAACAGGAGAAGAGTGTGTGTGCCTACAGGAGGAGAGTGTGTGTGCCTACAGGAGAGTGTGTGTGCCTACAGGAGGAGAGTGTGTGTGCCTACAGGAGGAGAGTGTGTGTGCCTACAGGAGGAGAGTGTGTGTGCCTACAGGAGGAGAGTGTGTGTGCCTACAGGAGGAGAGTGTGTGTGCCTACAGGAGGAGAGTGTGTGTGCCTACAGGAGGAGAGTGTGTGTGCCTACAGGAGGAGTGTGTGTGCCTACAGGAGGAGAGAGTGTGTGCCTACAGGAGAGTGTGTGTGCCTACAGGAGAGAGTGTGTGCCTACAGGAGGAGAGTGTGTGTGCCTACAGGAGGAGAGTGTGTGTGCCTACAGGAGAGTGTGTGTGCCTACAGGAGAGAGTGTGTGCCTACAGGAGGAGAGTGTGTGTGCCTACAGGAGGAGAGTGTGTGTGCCAACAGGAGAAGAGTGTGTGTGCCTACAGGAGGAGAGAGTGTGTGCCAACAGGAGAAGAGTGTGTGTGCCTACAGGAGGAGAGTGTGTGTGCCTACAGGAGGAGAGTGTGTGTGCCTACAGGAGGAGAGTGTGTGTGCCTACAGGAGGAGAGTGTGTGTGCCTACAGGAGGAGAGAGTGTGTGCCTACAGGAGGAGTGTGTGTGCCTACAGGAGGAGAGTGTGTGTGCCTACAGGAGGAGAGTGTGTGTGTGTGCCTACAGGAGGAGAGTGTGTGTGCCAACAGGAGGAGTGTGTGTGCCTACAGGAGAAGAGTGTGTGCCTACAGGAGGAGAGTGTGTGCCTACAGGAGGAGAGTGTGTGTGCCTACAGGAGGAGAGTGTGTGTGCCTACAGGAGGAGAGTGTGTGTGCCTACAGGAGGAGAGTGTGTGTGCCTACAGGAGGAGAGTGTGTGTGCCTACAGGAGGAGTGTGTGTGTGCCTACAGGAGGAGAGTGTGTGTGCCTACAGGAGGAGAGTGTGTGTGCCAACAGGAGGAGTGTGTGTGCCTACAGGAGAAGAGTGTGTGCCTACAGGAGGAGAGTGTGTGCCTACAGGAGGAGAGTGTGTGTGCCTACAGGAGGAGAGTGTGTGTGCCTACAGGAGAGAGTGTGTGCCTACAGGAGGAGAGTGTGTGTGCCTACAGGAGGAGAGTGTGTGTGCCAACAGGAGAAGAGTGTGTGTGCCTACAGGAGGAGAGAGTGTGTGCCTACAGGAGGAGTGTGTGTGTGCCTACAGGAGGAGAGTGTGTGTGCCTACAGGAGGAGAGTGTGTGTGCCTACAGGAGGAGTGTGTGTGTGCCTACAGGAGGAGAGTGCGTGTGCCTACAGGAGGAGTGTGTGTGTGCCTACAGGAGGAGAGTGTGTGCCCTACAGGAGGAGTGTGTGTGTGCCTACAGGAGGAGAGTGTGTGCCTACAGGAGGAGAGTGTGTGTGCCTACAGGAGGAGAGTGTGTGCCTACAGGAGGAGAGTGCGCTGGCCCGTTGCCCATGAGGAAATGCTTGGGAAGAACTTTACAGGAGAAATAAACCTCACCATCCCGGAGCCCCTCACCCCCTTCCCCAAACGCCAGCGCAGCCAGAAACCACAGCGGAAAAGAGCTGTCACAGTTAGTTCAGCACAGCACTGCCACACACACACACACACACACACACACACACACCACACACATACACACGCACGCACGCGCACATACGCACACAGTTGCACATACGCACAGTTGCACACGCGCGCACACTCTCACGCACACACACTCACACTCACGCACGCACACACACACACACACACACACCTTCGAACTTCTTAGAACTCTACAGCATCAAATGTGGTTTTAAATGCACTGTTTGTTTGTCAGGCTGACGGTACGAGCGTCCCGGGACGGGGTCTGTGTACGCTCAGCTCCAAACAACCAATCATTCGGGGGCCCGACTCGTTCACCTCATAGTCTGATAAGAGTAATGAGGCACGGGACTATAATGGAGGATTTTATTTAGTTTCAGTTTTTGTTTTCTATGGTTCAGTTCCCAAAAATGCAATCATGAGCTCAAAACTGCACGCAAGTGCATGAAAAACCGTTCCACAGTTCCACAGCTGTGTGCTGAAGGGTATAACCTGTTAGTTTAAACAGAGGACTGGTACGTAAATGTAAGAATGACATTGCATTAAATTTAACAAAGCAAATGGCAATTATTTTGAGAGAAAAGAAAAACATCACAAATCCACATTACAAGCAAAACATTTCACAAAAACACTGCACTGCAAAAACGGCTCAAAAATGTCAGTGAGTTCTGAGAAAAGCGTCAATATATCAATATATCAATATCTGGTTGCAGATTTGCCACTTGCTTTGATACTTTGTTTTCCAATGCAATGATATTTAGACATTTAATAATAATTGCATCCCACAAGTATTGTTAGTCATTTCCCATGTGAAGAGGTTAGTCATAATAAAGCCAAGCAAAATGTTTGTACTCAAATGTTAATTTGATATAATCTAAAAAAAAAGTTTTGGTACCTCAATTTGGCTGGTGCTGGACCGGTATGATGCTCCGTTCTCATTGCTGCACAAGCCAATGGGTGAGCTCGGTCCAGAACCTGCAGGGCTCTCATTGGCTGAAGAATCTAGACAAGTGGAAAACAGGAAGTCTTGACTGTGAGCTCCGCCCACAACATCAAAGCCTCTCTTCACATAGTTTGCTGCTGATCTGTGTTGCAGAAAGAAGGTCCTTTAGCTCAAGCACCTGTTGTCCGCTCACCTGTTAGCTCTAAAGTTCGTTTCTTCATTGGCGTGACGAGAACGCTGCCGTCTCTGCGGCGTATAGGTCCACTTCTTCTCTCAGAAACCTTCTGCTTGAGTCTGGACCGGACCTTCAGATTGGGCTCAGATGCTGAGAGGAAAGAGAAAGCAGATTACGTTAGTTATTCCTGCCAGGCCCATTAATTATCCGATATTTGGCTATTTTGAGGTTATCTGCTATTAACAAGAGTTTTAGTTCTAAAAGCTACTGTTCTCAGAGGATAATACATTTTTTTTTTAATAAATACATGTCAAGTTTAAAGTGCCCCATTATGGTTTTTCAAATATTACTTTTCATGCAGTGTGTAATTGAGCTGTTTGTGCATGTAAAAGCTGTCGACCAATCACAACAGACTGGGCCTTCTGACCAATCAGAGCAGAGCAGACTCTCTGAAAGGCGGGGCTTATAGAGACTGAATCCTTGATCGAACCGTTTCAGACACTGTGAGAAAAGAGCTGATGCTGCAAAGCATATTATACGTTTTTTTTATTTTTTTTATCTTGGATGCATGTAAACCTGTTCGAGATCCCAAAATAAAATTAGGAATCTTTAAAATAGCTTTAAATTCAATCTCACTTCATTTTCACATATATACATTTACAAGTGGCGAGGCAGCTCACAGAACCAGCTGAGGGAATGTGTGGCCGCGGTCCAGCCACACTGAGGAATTCTGGGATGTCTCCCAGCTGTAATGAGGTAAGAACTGGAAGATCAATTCCATCGTTCATCTGGAGGACATTAAATCTGTCCAACAGCTCTCCGCTGGCTGTAGGAGTCCGGTACCTGCCAGCCTGCCGACCACAAACCTCTACGGTAGCCATGTTTAAACTAACACAGAGATATCGGCACAGACAGAGGGAGATTTGGCTTGGAAAAAAAGGGGAAATCCTGGTGACCTATGGAGTACCAAAACTCCCTGGATTTTACTCAGGCTAGCCCTATAGACGCCACCTACCACCGCCTGACCGCTGAGTGGGCATCAAAGATACACACATCAGGAGACCGGCATGATTACAACACACTGTGGGCTGAGGACAGAGATGAAAGGAGAGGAGGAATTTGAAACACACACACACACACTATTGCAAAGACTTATCGGTGAGAATAATAAATAATAATAAAATAAAAGCAACAATTTATAACAAAATAATGCAACTGAAATTAATATAATTGTATTTATAATAAAAAAATTAAATACATAACAAAATAATAAAATACAATTAGTATTTACATTCAAATAAAAAATAACAAAATGATCAAATTTAAACTAAATATATTTATAATAAACATACATTTAAATATTAAAAATAAAACAAAATTATAATACAAAATTATAACAAATTAATTAAAATTAAATATAATTGTATTTATAATAAATTAAAAACATGAAAATAATGCTAAAATTTAAATTAAATATAATTATATATTTATAACATAAAATAAATATGTACTAAAAAATGTAATATAAATGAAATATAATTGTATTTATAATTAAAATAAAATGCAAAATTAATATAAAATT
Organism: Phoxinus dragarum; assembly: GCA_033366665.1. Taxonomy (NCBI): domain Eukaryota; kingdom Metazoa; phylum Chordata; class Actinopteri; order Cypriniformes; family Leuciscidae; genus Phoxinus; species Phoxinus dragarum. Next base: position 33,159 of record JARPMJ010003415.1, on the reverse strand, counting down.
GATCAAATATAACTGTATTTGTAATAAAATTGTATAACAAAATAATTAATTTGAATTAAATTAAAAATAATTGTATTTATAATTCAAATAAAATGACTACATCCTACCCCTAAAAGATAAACTGTTGACAAAAACAAACGTTCCTTTGAATATGATAAATTATGAATAATTAATTGTGGGTTTTGTCAGACTTGCCTATACTTTTGAGGATAAATAGTGAACATACGCACAAACAACTTAAACGTGAGGCCTTTTGGATGTGTTCTTTACAATCATGCATGTAGTTTAACGATACAACTGATTTCCAGTTTTGAGTTTCCGAAGTTTTGACCACCACTGTAAGCCTACAGTCCTACGGCTGTCGTTCGGGAAAAACCCAACAGGTCATATTTGGCTGTTATCCCAAAAAATGTTACAAGCAATTTAAGAGCCCCACATTGATTAATAAAATGGAAGAAGTCTGACAAAAAAAGAAAAAAAGAAAGTCTGATCATAATGAAACGGATGCTTTGAGTTTCAGGAGTACTGGGCCGAGATCAGAGATTACGGCAATGGCCGAAATACTGTAATTTACCCTCTCTGACACATGATGAATAAGAGCTATTAGAAAAATACCGCAAAAATATTTGCCCAGCAATTAGCGGGAAGGATTTACACATTTTTAATTCGTTGGGAAAATACGCAGAGAGGTCGGCATGTTTACGTTGGGCCGCGTCATTAAAGGGGATTTTCAGTGTAGCCCGACTCAAGCTTCCTTAAACAAACACCTGTGGGACGGACGGGGTTACATGGCATGAGCGGGTGACGGCTGGAGGGGTCCGTCCACCAAACTCATGTGCACCTGTGAGGCTTGTTTAGCTGCTGCTGACCAGTTCCATATGGCGGGAGGACTGAGAACATACACCAACTACATTACCAGTGCTAACAAACCAGCACACCCCGTTAACCGCTACACTTCACAACAGAGCACTCAATCCATGTGAACTACAGCTCCCACCAAAAACCCTAGTCTGCTCCGACTGTGAAATCGTAAGGATCTAAATTAAAACAGTGTATTTAATTTAAAGCCACTGGTGGCTGATACCAAGTTTATAGTAGTAATGTTAAAAAAAAAAAAAAAAAAATGTTTTATATGTTTGAATAAAATGTAAGTGGTTCTTGCCCATGCAAAACTTACCGGCATGATGCTATGATGGTTGCCAGGGTGTTGCTATGTGGTTATGGTGTTCTAGATGGTTGCCAGGGTGTTGCAAAGTGGCTTGCTAAAGTGTTCTCCAGTAGTTTCATTCCTGGATTGTCAGAATGTTCTGCGTGGTTGCTATGCGGTTGCTAGGTATTTTGAGTGGCTTACAGTTGCTATAAGGTTACTATATTGTTCTAGATGGTAACCAGGGTGTTGCTAAGTGGCTTGATAAAGTGTTCTTCAGTAGTTTAATTTCTGGATTGTCAGAATGTTCTGTGTGGTTGCTTTGCAGTTGCTAGGTATTCTGAGTGGCTTACAGTTGCTATGAGGTTACTATGGTGTTCTAGATGGTTGCCAGGGTGTTGCTATGTCGTTTGCTAAAGTGTTCTTTAGCAGTTTTAAGCACATTCCTAGATGGTAGCTAGAATGTTCTGTGTGGGTTTCTATGAAGTTGCTAGGTTTTCTGAGTGGTTTACAGCATGTTGTTATGATGTTACTATGGTTTTCTAGATGGTTTCCAGGCTGTTACTATGTGGTTACTAAGGTGTTCTTAAATAGTTTTAGCACATTACTTGTGTGGTTGCTATAATGTTCTGTGTGGTTCCTATGCATTTGCTAAGGTGTTCTGAGTGGTTTTTAGCATGTTGCTATGAGGTTACTATGACACTTTAGATGATTTCCAGGGTGTTGCTATGTGGTTGCTAAAGTGTTTTTCAGTTTTTGCCACATTCTTTGGTGGTTGTTAGAACACATTAGTTGCTAAGTATGAGGTTACTAATGTGTTCTAGATGGTTGCCATGTTGTTGCTAAGTGGCTTGCTAAAGTGTTCTTTAGTAGTTTCATTCCTAATCGTTGTTAGAATGTTATGTGTGGTTGCTATGCGGTTGCTAAGTATTCTGAGTGATTTATAGTTGCTATGAGGTTACTATGGTGTTGTATATGGTTGCCAGGGTGTTGCTATGCGATTTGCTTAAGTGTTGTTCAGTAGTTTTTAGCACATTCCTGGGTGGTTGCTAGAATGTTCTGTGGTTGCTATGCAGTTGCTAAGGTGGGGTTTGTAGCATATTGCTATGAGGTTACTATGATGGTAAGATGATTTCCAGGGTGTTGCTATGTGGTTGCATGGATATTCTGGGTTGTTGCTAGGTGGATGTTTACCATCAGCTCTGTCTCTAGGCTCAATTCCCTCCTTTCTATACGGCAAAAAATAGTTTGACTTCCCAAAATATATGTAGAATATAGTGTATAAGATATATATTTATTACAATTTAAATTTCTATAACCATCAAATGGCTAAATGTATTAGATTATGTATTTTAAGGTTAATTTTTTTTTTCTGTAAATGCACTATATCTACTTGTTTAAAATACAGTTTGGACAATATTATATATTTACATTGAAAAAATATATCAGCACATGAGGAAATAACAGTTAATTAATCCAAAAAAAATATATATATATATGTATATAATATAGGCCTATGTTTTTGACCATTTTTGAAATATATTTAAAATGTATATCTGAACATATCTTTTGCTGAAAATGGTGCACATGATCACAAAAGTAGTAAACGCTAAACATGAATACTTGGCATTAAGAGTTTGTCTAAATCATAGTTGTAAGTCCTAGTTGCACTTCTCTTTCCTTACACAAACAGATCTGTCGCCTGCACATCATGACCACTCAGCACCCCCCCCACCCCCACCTGTCAATCATTCAGCTGTGAAGGTCCTGATCAGGGCAAAGAACAAACGTTACCTTCATGATCACCCGGCCTGGCCGAATCTGAGCGGGAATCTACCGGGAGCGAGGCCTCAGAACGTCGCGAAGAGTCTACATACAGGATGTTTGATATTTCAATTCATACATAAAAACAGTTTTTTCATGTTTAGCAGACATCTTGAATGTTGGATGTGCGAAGCTTCTCGTTGTGGGGGTGATTAATTACAGTCATAAAAATCGCTCTGTTCAGGCACAGGGAGGTGTTTTGTGTTTTAATTGGCCGCTCCTGCTCTATCTCTGCTCGTTCTGATCTACGGCCTGAAACCGGAGCCACGGGAAGTGGCCCTGCAGACTGTCTTGTCAGCGTAGACAAATTATTCCATTGACAAAAAAGCAGGCTGTTTTTCTTTCCGTTTTTTTCAACTTTTTGCGTCGTTGTTTTTGTATCCCCCCTCCTCCCTAATGTACCGGACGGGCCTCTTTTTAAAAGCTGTTACCTGAGTTATTGAGAGGGGATGAAAAGAAGGCCCACGGTTTCGTGATCTTCGATGCGGCGCAAACCCCTGCGCTCAGGAAAAATCTCCCCGGAGGTTTGCGGTATTCCGGCCCGTTGAGCCTCAGGACCCCCTTTCCCAGTTTTTAGGCCATGCTGGAAATTCCGTGAAAACAGTGCCTGGATGAAAACCAGGTCTATATTTACATTTCCTTTGAAAAGGGTTTCAGTCTTATCATCGAGTCAGGCGTATCACCTTCCTCTGCAAACTCATCTCGAAATCAGCCTCGCTACGAGACGCCGAAATATGCAGAAAATATCCGAGGTTCAAGATCATGTTGACTCAAATGCGAGTTCCCGGAAAAGTGAGCATGTTGTACCTTTTTTTCTTTCTTTTTTGGTGGTGTTTGCAAAGACAAGCATCACTTTTACTGTATACCTGTTTAAAATTACTGTTTAAAAGACTTTTGATTTCTTTTGGAATTGATCAAAAGTGACAGTAGAGACATTTATAATGTAAATGCTGTTCATGTGAACTTTCTATTCATCAAAGAATCCTGAAAAATGCATCATGGTTTCCACACAAATATGAAGCAGCGCAACTGTTTTCAACATCGGTAATAATCAGAAATGTTTCTTCAGCAGCAAATCAGCATTTTTGAATGATTTCTGAAGGATCATGTGACACTGAAGACTGGAGTAATGATGCTGAAAATATCACAGGAATAAATTACATCTACAGGTGACACTCGAAAAATTTGAAATATCGTGCAAAAAGTTCATTTATTTCAGTAATTCAACTTAAAAGGTAAAACTAATATATTATATAGACTCATTACATGCAAAGTGAGATATTTCAAGCCTTTATTTGTTATCATTTTGATGATTATGGTGTACAGCTTATGAAAACCTTTTCACAATATTCTAATTTTGAATTTTGGGTTTTCATAAGCTGTAAGCCATAATCATCAAAATTATAACAAATAAAGGCTTGAAATATCTCACATTGCATGTAATGAGTCTATATAATATATTAGTTGCACCTTTTAAGTTTTGCACGATATTCAAATTTTTCTAGTTTCACCTGTATATAATAAATAAATGTAATAAATTGCCATTTTGAATTGTAATAATATTTCACAATATTGCAGTTTTTACTGGATTTTTAAAATAAATGCAGCTTTGGTGAGCATAAGCATAAAAAATGATATTAATGATATAAATGATATAAACATAATATTTATGCTAACCCCAAACTTTTAAAACATTAACCACTCAAGACTTTTTAACCTATCCAACAATAAAACATGCAAAACAATCCCAAAGACTAAAGCACAGGGTGAGAGGTCAAAAGCGCACAAAACGACCATCCTGAACACTCATCTGAGGCGATCGCAACCGCGCGACCCGCAGCCACCTACGCCCTCAGGACGAGTTAACCTCTGCGCTCTGATTAGGGGCCGAGAGCCGTCCCGGGGGTGCGTTTCCCGTACAACCACGTATCTCGCTGCTTCACTGCCACAGTACGGTGGCCTGGTTCTACCACATTTCATGTGTACAGAGAGTCTGGCCTCTCTCCATTGACAAGCGTTAACTTCCTTGTAAGCGGGTCTTCTATTGAAGTTTGAACTATTGGAGTCACTCTGGATCTGCCGTAACCAATCACTAACGTTTGGTCGTGACGTATGACGACTCAAACTAGCGCTCGACCTCGATGTCATCGTTCTCAGACACTCCCTCTGTTCGCTGATTGGACCAGTAAAAAATTGACCAGAGAAAACCCAAGAATACACCACAATCCCAGACGTAGAAGGAAAATGAAAATTGGGCGGAGCCAGGCTAGCAGTACGATGCATCGCTGGAGAAATCAACTAGCAAGTCACGACTGTTTCCCGAAACCATACTGTCGCAAAGAGGTCGTTCAACCACGTTGGTTTATGACGTCACACACGTGGTGGAGTCATAACCTCTTTTAATGAAACTGTTCAACGCTGGATGTTTTGATATAAATTACAGACATGGCATCTGAGGACTTTTTCTCAGTTATTTTGCTTTATTTCCAGATTCAATCATAGGCTTACGTAGCACGTTCACACATGCGCACTCTTCAAAAACAGTGCTTTAAATCTCTTGACAAACTAAAAGACGTAAATTACATTTGTATGTATTATAAGTTAAAGACACAGATTGCGCTGAATGTCAGCTTTCTTATTCTGCTCAAGATAAGGATTTATTGAGTCCACATGTCATGTAAACTAGAAACTGCTTCTAACCACAGGTTGAGATCTGTCCAAACACACAACTTTGCGAAGCTGTTCGCGAATGTTCGTTGGACCGATGGTTTCGGGAAACTACGCTGATAGCAACGAAGCTTGCGAACATAGCTGGCTAACGATGCTTTCGGGGAAACGGTCCCGTCTCCGCTGGGTAATTGTTAGCAAGCCTCCGCGCCGGCCGCCCCAGGGCACACAGTGGGCACAAGCGTGGTCATTCTCACCGCGCTGACCCTAAAGCTAAACAGGGTCACTCACCGGCCCCATTTAGCTCTGCCCACAGGCCGCCGGGCTCAGTGACATGCTCAGTTGACCCTTGACCCCAGTGATTAAATATCGGCCAGATTCATCTGCAAACATTTAGGCAGTGTCACCTCCGCCGAGCCCCCGTGACACTCGTGCAACTGCTGTCAGATTCTGCACGAGCTCGGAGCAAGAACACACACCAGTTCATATCGCGATGCTCACATTACAAAACCCAATCAGCACCCGACCTAGACAGCAGCAAAGTGTGCCGCATTTAGCCCAAGCTAACTAAAAACCCATCCATGTGGACAAACAAACTCATGATGCACAAATGTTTGAACAAACGTTTGTTCATAACTTTGAGAGAACCTTGTAAGAACATTGAAGTTTGAAACTGCAGATTTTTTTTTTCTTACATAGCATTATTTTCCATTACAAATATCTAAAAGCAAATCTTAAAATCACAATGCATTTACTTGAGAAGGAAAACATCAAAATTAAGTGAGTTTATATATTTTAAGTATTACATTTTTATGCTTAAAATAAGAAAATATATATCTGTCAATGGGGAAAGAAAAATGATCTTGTTTTCTCTTTGAATTAAGCATATTTTTCTAACCCCACTGGCAGATAATATTTCTTCTTTAATTAAGCATAAACTCACTTAATTTTGATATTTTTTCAGAAAATAAGACTTGCGTCTCAAGTATCTTGATTTAAGAATGTTTAGATATTTGTACTGGAAAACAAGACAAATAAATGTGTTTCGGTCATACTGGTGAAACTGGAAAAATTTGAATATGGTGCAAAAGTTCATTTATTTCAGTAATTCAACTTAAAAAGGTGAAACTAATATATTATATAGACTCATTACATGCAAAGTGAGATATTTCAAGCCTTTATTTGTTATAATTTTGATGATTATGGCTTACAGCTTATGAAAACCTTTTCACAATATTCTAATTTTGAATTTGGGGTTTTCATAAGCTGTAAGCCATAATCATCAAAAATATAACAAATAAAGGCTGGAAATATCTCACTTTGCATGTAATGAGTCTATATAATATATTAGTTTCACCTTTTAAGTTGAATTACTGAAATAAATGAACTTTTGCACCATATTCTCATTTTTCGAGTGTCACCTGTATATATATTGCATTGTTAGTTAAGCATTAGTGGATGCTAATGGCAAATATTCTCCATGCTGCCTATGTAGGTTGTAAACAGCAAGGTAGCTCACTATAATCAAACTGAACCATTAGCAATAATATGCTAAACACATCAACTTACAGTATGAAATCAGATTTAAGAAGCGTTAGTTGGGACAAAACCACACACACTCCCCATCAGAGACCCGAACCTGAAGGCCTCCAAACGTGTCTCAGATTAAACTGATTTGGTAAGGATCATAGGACAGGATTCTTCAGCGTGACCTCTGAACTCTGACCTACCAGTCTTCCTGAGAGGGAAGTCCTCTCTGTAGTCCAGGCCAGAGGTCAGAGGGTATTTGAAGGTGGGCGGAGTCTCTCCTAGAGGAGGGGAGCTCTGCTCTGCGGGACCCGGGTGGGCGGAGCTGTGGTGACATCATGAGAGCGCGTTACACTTTTCATACTTTTGATTCCACTCACATTCTGTTCAATTTTGTCAAACACTCACATGGAAAAGAAGTCTAAACTGGAGAATAAGGAGGTGATGTACCTGTACCACAGCTTCGAGCGGCTGAGAGGGTAACCGGCGCCGGACACAGACGGGTCTTTAGCCGATTTACTCATCAGAAAGTCGTGCAGTTTCTGACGAACTTCAGTACTTGCCATCGCACCTGCGCAAAACATGATAGAAACTTATTAAAAGTCAGCCTATGTGACTCTTAATATGTAATGACTTAATGTGTAATGGATATATATAATTAATATGTACCTTATAATATAGGCTACCTAATATTTACTTTTAAATAATTCAATAAAAATATATTTAATCTTCTTTTATACATGTATTTAATATATATTCAAATAAATGTATGTATTTACAATTTAATTGTTCATATTTATGTGTTTTTTTTTTGTTTTTTTTTAAACAAAATATTTATTCTTGCAATCAAGCCCTTTCAAATATCTAATTTGCTGTATGCTAAACATTATCTCAAGCAAACAGTCATTTTCTATAATTTTACGTTTTAATATTTAAATATATCTTAATTATATTTATAATTAATATATAATATTTAAATAATTATTATATTATTCATATATAATAAATAAGATGAAATATGATATAGTTATATTATTATACAATTATTATACAAATATTATTATTAAAATTAATAAATAACATTTTTATTTAATATATTTTACAATTAAGTCTAATAGTTTTCCTTGCAATTCAGTCATTTAAAAGATCTCATTTTTTTGCGTGCTATCTCTATTCTAAGTATGCTTGACAAATACAATTAGATATTGTTGAAAGTTTTGTTCAGGTGTCTTAATATAAGCCATAATATTTTTTATATAATGAATATTTATAATTTGACTTTCTCACTCTGCTCAAGTTACATGTGCAACTCAGAAAGGAGAGACATGTGCAGAAACAGCGCCACCTAGTGGTGAATCAACCCATTTTCAGGATTAAGTCATAACTGGATAGTTTCTAGACATATTAAAAGTAGTCATTATTCGTTTTCAAGTGTATAGCCAAAAGAAAAACACCATAGGGCCAATTTGGGGAATTCTGAAGTGCAACTTTTTGTTTGCTCACTCTCTTTCGATCGCTCCTTCCGCCTGTGGTGCTGGTGTTTCTGTGTCTCTCTCCTGTGGAGCTCCTTCTCGTCCTCTCTCTCCTCCTCACACACCAGCCGCCGCTCCTCGGCGAACACCTCCTGCTGCTGCCGGAGAGTCAGCAGAGCCTGCTGGAGCTGGCGGAGGAAGACACCGATGAAACCTCACTCCTCACCACACACACGCAGAGTTAAACAACACGGCTGATGTTCACATTCAGAGATCAAACTGACCTCAGATTGATGTATTGGCGATACACTGCAAAAAAAAAGCTTTTTCTTTTTTTATAATTATGATTTATTTTGTTTGAAATCTTTGTTTCCAGTCCAAAAATCTAAAAAATATATTTTAAAAAAATGTAAATTAAGTGAGTTTTTGCATAAAACAAGCAAAAATACCCACAAAATACTTGTTTCCATTTGAATTAAGATGATTTTTCTTGTGTTCCATTTGAATTCAGATATCATTTCTTATGTCATTTTACTTAATTAAAATGTTAAATTAACATTAAAATATTCTTAATATTTGTTTAGATATTTGGACTGCATGGAAACAAGTCAAAAATACTAAGTAAGAAAAGCATTTTTTAGCAGTGTATAGAGTGTCCCCAAGACATTTTGGCATTTAGTGCAAGCTCAATGTATTAATGTACATGGCTGATGTTAATATTTAGAGATCAAACTGACTTCAGATTGATGTATTGGCGATACATGGCAAAAAATACTTTTTTATGATAATTATAATTATGATTTTTTTTCCCAGTCCAAATATCTACAAATTCTTAAATCAAGAAGCATTTACTAGAGAAGTAAAATTACATAAGAAATGATATCTTGTTTTCTGGAGGGGGAGGGGGGGGGGGGGTCTAAATTAAGTGAGTTTTTGCATTAAACAAGCAAAATTATCTGCCAATAGGGTAAGAAAAATACCCCAAAAATACTTGTTTCCATTTGAATTAAGATATCATTTCTTATGTCATTTTACTTAGTAAATGCTTCTTGATATAAGAATGTTTTGATATTTGGGCTGCATTGAAACAAGTCAAAATTACTAAGTAAGAAAAGCATTTTTTAGCAGTGTATACAATGTCCCCAAGAAGTATTTGGACATTTAGTGCACACTCAATGTATTAATGTAGTATTAAATAACAAATATGAATATTTTTTTTTGCATTGTGACAATCATCTTCCATTTCTGTCTCCTTCACATCACAACCAGAGCATTACTTGCACTGACTGCTCTACCATCTGCATCTTTATGCACTGCATCTTATATGTACTTTAACTTTTATCTGTGCATATACACCGATGAGCCAAAACATTATGACCACATGTCCAACACACTGGCGCCGGGTTGTCCCTCCATGGACAAATCTGTGGCCCAATTTGAACTATTCTGCATGTCCGCACTCATTCAATGCTTCACACATACACACACACACGCACGCACACACACACACACACACACACACGCACGCACACACACACACACTGAGGTAATGAGATCAGCAGCTCTGACTAAATCGATTGGTTTCCTGCAGGTCAGACTCAGACGAGTGGCCTTAAACCACACTGACCTGCTTCAGAAAGGAAGATCAGCTTCATCCGATCTACAAATATCTGACACACACAGCGTCTTGATGTGACTAATGACTGGACTAACGGCGTCATTTCTGTGGGAGGAGCTTGCTCTGATGAGAACAGAGCTTTATATGCACACGTCACATTGTCGTCATTGCGTGGAACTTCCTGGTATCCTCACACGGATAACACGTAACCAGGTTTACTTTTTATAGCAGGGATAAACTTGCACACACTGCCAAATGATGGTCTTCCTCAGGCAAATTTGTCTTGTTTTCCCGGTACAAATATCTAAACATTCTTAAATCTAGATTTATCAATCATTTACTCGAGATACAAAATTATGTCAAATGTGAAGTCTAAAATTTTTTTTTTTTTTTTTTCTGAAGACAAGCACAAATATCTGCTAATGAGGTCAGAAAAATAAACTGAATTAAATGTATTTATTTTTCTGATTCTACTGATTGATATTTGTTCTTATTTTAAGCATAAACTCACTTTATTTTTATAATTTTTTCACAAAAGGACTTAATATCTTAAGAAATGTTGCATCTCAAGTAAATGTATGTTTAGAAATGTATACTGGAAAACATAAAAGTACATAAAAATACCAAGTAGGAAGATCAATTTTCAGGTTTGGTGATTTTTCTATCACATTAATTTAGCCATTTATGATTATACTTTCTAAACCGAATGATAACTGCAACGTTTACATGTTTGTGTGTGGTTTTTCCATCTGGAGTCACAGTAAATAAAGGCTGATTCCCAGCTAACAAAATTATGCGTAACACTTTATTTTAAGGTGGCTTAGTTACACGTTACTACATAGTAATAACAGTTAATTATGCATAATTACAAGTAACTAACCCTAAACCAAACCCTAACCCTAACCGTAAGTCTATAGTAAGTACATGTATAATATTACTCAGTTCTTATTTGAGTATATAAAATGAAGTGTAACCAAATTATGTTCAAAGAACGTTCGCATTAAGTTATGAAAACGTTATTTGAACATTTTCTCTGAACGTTCAAAATGTTGTTTTTCACACAAATTTTTTTTTTTAAGGCCATATGTCCTTTTTCATGGTCTTGATTTAGTTTTGGGCTCTACAAGAATAGGTTTACATGCTTTAATGATCAAAAAACACATTTTCCCAGATTCTCCATTGTTGCTGCTCCTCTCTTCCCAGTCTGTCAGTAACGCTCTTTTCAGTTCCTGTCTCTATGAAGCCCCTCCTTCTGAAAAGCACAATGTACTCTGATTGGTCGGCTGGACCAGTGTGTTGTGATTGGTCAACCGTTGGTCAACACTCCTTACCATAACGCCACACTCTAAAAAAATGCTGGGTTGTTTTAACCCAATTTTGGGTCAAATATGGACAAACCCAAACGTTGGATCAAAAATGCAATTTAAAAATGTAACCCAATGGCTGGATTTGTCCATATTTGACCCAAAATTGGGTTAAAACAACCCAGCATTTTTTAGAGTGCAGTTTCAACACACTACTAACTAACTCAACCAGGCCCCGCCCCTTTATTCTGCATATAATTATTTAAATGATGAATATTGTGACGTGTTCGTTCCCGGAAGAAAACTCAAGACTACAATGGAGGCGTTTCAGGAGTTCAAAAACACTGACTCTGATATAGAGAATAATATAATATAGAATAATAGAGAGAATGGAGGGACTTTGTAATTTTGCAGAGCTTTTTAATGCTCATAAAGCAACATTACACACTTAAAAAAGTACATGTAAAAAACAAAAACAAAATAAAGCATTATGGGTACATTGGTACATTTTATCATCATTACGCAAACAATCTTCAATTAACAGGTATAAAAGCAAGTAGTAGCATTTTTTTTACTTTTCAGAAAAAAACAATATATTAATAATACCTTTGAGAGGAAGTATACCTTGCCAACGCTGTGGGAAGGTTCCCTGTTAGATGGCTGTACCTTGATGTGCTCCTCGAGCTGGGCCTGGTGTTGTCTCAGCAGGTTCTGGTGCTGCTTCTGGAACTCAGAGATGAGCAGCTGTTTCTGGATCTGCTGCTGTCTCTGGATCAGAAGCAGCTCGCGCTGTAACTGCTTCTCCCAGTCGTCCGAATCCCGGTCCCAGTCCAACATGCTGACCTCGGACGTGCCCGACGCGGACAGCCCTTCTGAATCTGAGAGAGAGAGACAGCGCAGATACACTCAGCACCAGAGGCGGACAGAGCACACAGCTTCATTACTTGAGTAAAAGTACAGATACCCCTTGCTAAATTTTACTCAAGTACAAGTAAAAGTACTACAGTCAGATGTCTACTGAAGTAAAAAAGTACTTGTTTCTAAAAGTACTTGAGTATCAAGAGTACATTTTCTAAATATTGCATTACTACTGCCACAGTGCTTACATTTATGTACAGAAACGTCCTACATGGAGTTATGAAAAATGTTAATGTTAATACCTTGGAGAATGTAAAAGTAATTGAAAGTAAAATCAAGTAATTTTCATCTTTTTACCACGTTGCTTTATTTAACATTTCTCACTTGCCCACAAGGCAATAGCACAATGGCAACGCTCTGACAAACCTCTGCTAGAGTTTTAATGGATTTTTTGCACCCACATTTGAACTAACAATTGTGTGTACATGAGAGTTTCTCTGTTTTTCATCAATCAAATCAATAAACCTAAACCAGCAAAAAAGGCAATATAGCAATGTTCTGACACACCTCTGAAACACACCTCTGAAAGCTGATTGCTGATAGGCTGTCCCAAACAGTGACGCCTGCACAATCCAGTCACGCTTGAGAGGGAAACAACAAATTGAGGGTTTCCGAGATTATTATTTTTTTTTTTCCTTTTTTTTTTTTTTTTTTTTTTTAGAAGAAGTAACGGGTACTCGGTACCAACTCTGTACCAACTCCAACTCACGGTTATGGATAGAAATGTAGTGGAGTAAAGAGTACAATATTTGCCTCTCAAATGTACTTGAGTAAAGTCATGAGTAGGCTACTCCCCAAAAATGATACTCGAGTAAAGTACAGATCCCTCAAAATTGTACTTAAGTACTGTACTCAAGTAAATGTACTCCGTTACTGTCCGGCTCAGCACAGACTTTCAAACCAGATGTAATGCAATAAAGCCACACTTGAGATTAGATACCTGTTTAGCTTTATAGTTTTGCACAAGTTTGATTCATTTCAGCCAAATGCTTAGTGCACAAGTACAGTTTAAATGCCTCAGTTTTACAGAGATTGCACACTTATTTCTGAGACATGACAAATTAAAACCCTTCTTCAGTGTCTTTAAATAAACCCAAGGGCAATTACGGGCATAATCTACAGGGAGGGTCTTTTTCTGGAGTCTGTTTCAAATGCCTTGAGCGTAAACACAGAGGCATTTCAACAAGCTCCCGACCGTTCGAGGCCGAAATCTTATTTGAGCTCAATCTAAAGCGAGACACCGTGTGCCTGTCATGTTTGAGTTGCACTTAATGTATTTTTACACAGGTGAAAAAAGGAAAGGCGTTTGGTGTAGTATATGTGTGTGTTTTTTAGAGAGAGAATGATCTGGTCTCATGCCCTTAAAAAAGCTGCGCTGTAAAAATGCGCTCGTAAACATGACCTTAATCTGCTGCCCCAATCTCCTCGCTAATAAACCTATTACTGCATGTGCTGTTTTCTTTATCAAGCACACAACCAGAAGTGTGAGACAACACTGAGATAGATTTCAGTTTCTGGATATCAATATACTGTCTCTCGAATACTTTCTTCGATGTTCCTCCTGAGGAAAAGACCGTTGTGTCTCCTCTTGAGTTTCAGATGTACAGTATGGAAGCCCATTTCAGACACATGAGGAAAAATATGCTTTGGTTAATCATGGTTATTATAAGATTTAAATTATGACATGAAAAGTCGAAATTATGACATACCAAGTTATTATGACATAAGTTATTATGAGACAATAAGACAGAGATATAAGATAAGAAAAAAGATGACATGTTTTTTATGTCATAATTACGACTTAGTATCTCATAAATTCTACTTTGTATGCCATAATTATGACTGTTTATCTCATTATGACTTAGTATCTCATAATTTCGAATTATGTCATAATTTTGACTTTTTGTCCCATCATTTTGATTTAGTGTGCATTAATTTTGTCTTTATGTAAAAATTATTAATTATTTTCACAATTATGACTTCTATATGACTTGTATGCCATTATTTCCTCATAATTATTACTTATTATGTCATAATTTTGACTTTGTATGTGATAATTGTAACTTAGTATGTCATAATTGTAAATGTTATCTCATTTTTTTATGCCATAACTTTTTGTGATAGTTAACTTAGTGTGTCATACTTTCGACTTTATCTCAATTGTGACTATGTCACAATTGTGACTTATATCTCATATTCTTTTAATTTTTATGCCATAATTATGACCTTTTAATCATTATTACTAGTCTTTCATGATTTTGATGTCATATGACTTAATTTCATAGTTATGACTTTCAATTTCGACTATATCTCATGTCATGATTATGATTTTAGTGTGTCATAAATTTGACATTTATTTCATAATGTTTACTTTTTATGTCATAATTCTGACTTTTTATCTTATAGTTATAGTATGTCAAAATTTACCTTTTATGTCATAATTATGCTTTTTTTTTTTGGTTACATTTTATTTTGATGGTCCACTTTAGACATTCTACTATTAAGTAACTTTGCAACCACATGTCACCTAGCAGTCATTATAGTACTAGACTGTAGTAAACTGTTAGGTTATGGGTTGGGTGTTAGTAGAATAAGTAGACGTACTGTAGTTGCAAAGTCAGTACAATGTTTGTTGGAGGAGCATCAAAATAACGTGTCAGAGATATTAAAATCAAATGTCAAATATTAAAGTCTCCAATCATACGTCAGGGATCTCAATATGAACTCAAAATTTGTATCTAATTCTTCAATGATCAAGCAATCTGATCTGCTCTCCACATTCATTTTATACTGCACTGTAGCTCTATACTCTAAATACTCTATACCTCGGTGCAATAAAACCTCCCTCTGGTCACACACAGTTATTCTTTGATGGCGGGTTATGGGGGTAACCATGCAATATAGGCGACAGTTACATTCGACTCAGAATATCAGCATCACGTCCACGTTCGGGCGATGAAATAAAAACCGCCTCGTTGTGAAACCATCTCTTGCCACAGAGACTCCACCGGGCCCCCGGCCCAGAATACACAAACCACAAAAAGCACAGGCCACCAAAACAGAACCACAACACTGGCCAAAGGTGTCAATCGACACCAAAAATATTGCGGCATGTGCTCTGAACGCAATAAAAGACACCCATGAGACAACTCTCAAAACCTTCACTTCAAAAACATCTCATTGTTTGTTTCTCCTGCTGTTATTAAAAAAAAAACAGCGTGCATTATAAATAAAGCCTTCCGGTATGTAGTTACGTGAGGAGTTAACTCAGACGGAACGATAACCGGGCCTAATCTTAGCATCCTAATGCCTTAAGCCCAAAATACGGTGGCTAAGAATAGTCAGGCTTGAAGTCAAGAGGCCAGAACATTCAACATGCAGCCGCGGGCAGTAAGGGAGCGCAGAGGGGTAAATAACTGCCCTCTCACGCCATTCCTAAAGCGGGACGCCGCTCACAAGCACACCTGAGCACAACGCTGTCAAAAGATGTTCTCAGAAACGACAAATCAAGCATGAAGTAAACACGCATCCATCTGCTAAACACTGATTCCACTTGACAGCATTAGATTCTGCTAGGAAAATAGATTGATATTCACTATTATTCAGCAAGTGACAGTTACAAAAAAATTATATTTCAAATAAATGCTTTCTATTTATTAAAAAATCCTTTGAAAAAGTAGCAGTTTGTACAAAAAATATGAAGCACAGCACAACTAAATATTTATCAAATGGAAAATATATAGGAAAATATCTTGATATTCACTATTATTCAGCAAGTGACAGTAAAGAATGTTACAAAAAATTATATTTCAAATAAATGCTTTCTATTTATTACTTTTTAAAATCCTTTGGAAAAAGTAGCAGTTTGCACAAAAAATATGAAGCACAGCACAACTAAATATTTAACAAATGTTTCTTGAGCAGCAAATCAGAACATTAGAATGATTTCTGAAGGATCATGTGACACTGAAGCCTGGAGTAATGATGCTGAAAATTCAGCTTTGCAATGCAAGTTCAAAAGGAATGAATTTGGTTAGACGTTTGCGCTTTTATACGTATGCAAACAGTGTGTGACAATGGAGGTTGTGCTTTCAATTTTACCTTCTTGTGCACTTTCTCATCACCAGCCAAGTACTATACATTTAGTGCATATAGTATAATAATAAATGGGACGCAGGCACACACTTGGACGAGCTCTCATTCCCTGCAGAAGGACTTCAGGTGTCTAAGAGAAACATTCTCCTCACAGTCGACACACATGCTAAAAACAGGAGTTGCACTGTTGAACTCGTACGCTGCTAAGTTACCAAACTGGCAGATTAATAGCTCTGTTAGGAAGCATATACTGCTCTCACTGCAAAAAAATCTGTATTTTTGTCTTGTTTTCCTGTATAAATATCTAAAAAGTATTGAATCAAGATATATTTACCTGAGAAGGAAAATTACATCACATATTAATATCTTAAGCCATTTTGATTCTCAAGTAAATCCTGATTTAGGAACGTTAGATATTTGTACTGGAAAACAAGACAAACATGTTGTTGAGTATGATTTTGCATAAACAATTGGATTAAAAATGCTGGATGGCACCCAATGTGCAAATGATTGAGGTAATGTGACAACACTTTAGCATGCAACTGATTAAAATGTTTATCATTGCACAATTCATACTAGGCCTACTACTTTTTTAATTGCGCAACGCATAGGCAAAATGCACGGAGTATACTGCACAGTATTCAGTAAGAAACATAACTTGCCAAAACAAAGCAAAAATTACTTTTTTTAGTCCATCTTCATGAAATAAATGAGGATATTGATCTGAGATCTGCAACCTGCTGCTGGATTTGGACTATGACAGAGAACTGTCTGGTGTTTATATAGCCTACAACAGAGTCATGAGGAGAAACATGATGCGAATCATTTGACGTGAGTCATTTGCTTTTGTCAAATAAAACAATGGATTATTATGTGACATATGAAACTATCTGACATCTCAATATAGATTTGACCTGGTCAAGAGCTGTTGAATCATCTACGAATAGTGTGATGTGAAACTCTCAATGACTCGCAAAACACAAGAAACAGAAACACAACAGAAACCAGGCCCGGGGTGGGTAATCGGGGAGAATCGGGAGAATTCCCGGTGGGCCGCTTCACTTTTGGGCCGTTCGAGGATTTTTTTTTTTTTAGTTTTTTTTTTTTTTTTAACATTTGTCACGTTTAGACTACACACGTTCTGCATTCGGACACCGCAGCGCGCAGCCTCTGCTTGGGTTGTACCATGTGAGGCAGTTCTCCCCTCCCTTCCCATAGAGTTGGTTGGGTCCATAGCGCGTCTTTTCCAAAACGTTTTCTCAGGTACCGATAGCTGGGCCGGCCCTACCGTAACGGTACGCGTCAGGGAGGATGGATGGAAGAAAGAGGCCAGGAGGGGCTGAAAAAGCCAGGTTGAAAAAAAGAAAGGCATTGGAGGAGGATGCTGTCAAATGTGCCAAGCTTACAGATTTTTTTGCAGATTTTAGGACAAACAGCAGGTAAAGAGAGATAGGCCTAGTAATGATTAGCAATAGCAACTCTGCAATGTAATTATTCGGTTAATACCGTTGTATCGTTGTCAACCTATTCACAAGAAAAATATAAAATTTAATTAAAATATTAGCCTTTTTGTATCACTCAATATAGAACAGGAGAGAGGCCGCACTATGCATAAATAGTTTTTATTTGCTCAAACGCGTTTCAGCGCGTTTAATTAGAATAATTTAACTGAATAATTAGAGTATTTAGAACAGGAGAGAGGCCGCACTATGCATAAATAGTTTTTATTTGCTCAAACGCGTTTCAGCGCGTTTAATTAGAATAATTTAACTGAATAATTAGAGTATTTAGAACAGGAGAGAGGCCGCACTATGCATAAATAGTTTTTCTTTGCACAAACGCGTTTCGGCGCGTGCCTTCTTCAGTGTGCACACTGAAGAAGGCACGCGCCGAAACGCGTTTGTGCAAATAAAAACTATTTATGCCTAGTGCGGCCTCTCTCCTGTTCTAAATACTCTAATTATTCAGGCCAGCAATCTTAAAGTTTAAGTTTAGGCTAATCATTGAGTGAAACCCGCTCCTATTCCCATTTACTTATCACTCAATATGTCATGGCGATTCATAGACTTTGCAAATAATATACAATTTAATATTGATAACAAAACTCAAGCTTGATCTGTGTATGCAGTAAAATGACCTCTTAATTATTTTTTGTATCTTCTGAGCAACTGTAAACATTAGTTCAATATGCCTCTTTGTGGAAGAGTGGGATACATTTCAAATGCTTTCTTTCTTTCTTTCTTTCTTTCTTTCTTTCTTTCTTTCTTTCTTTCTTTCTTTCTTTCTGCTTTTGTTAATTTATCAACCTATTCTTGTGGAATAGTGGAATTTTTTTTGTTAACTTCTTCTGTGAATTATTATTTAACCTTTACATTATTTGTTGAACATGGTATTAATAAAAACTACACAATAGTAAGAGCTGAACTGGTACTTCATTTATCCAATTTTCCACCGGAAAAAGTGGGCCGGTCTTGGGCCTGAAACTCCCGGGCTGAAAAGTGGCCCCACTCCGGCCCTGACAGAAACACTTCTCATCGACTTCTCCCAAGAGCACATGACCTAAGCTGCTTTTCACATTCATTTTAAAGCTCTATACTCTTACTATATGACAACTATTTGTGTGTAGCGACATTTGAGCAACACAATTTACCTGAGCTCGTCCTCACATGTGATATATAGGCCTACCTGATCATCTCCTTAAAGGGATAGTTCACTTTAAAATAAAAATTCTGTCATCATTTACTCACCCTCAAGTTGTTTCAAACCTGTATTAATTTATTTCTTCTGCTGAACACAAAGAAAGATATTTTGAAGAATGTCAGTAACCAAACAGTAGTCTGTACCCATTGACTTCCATAGTATTTTTTTTTCCTACTATGGAAGTCAATGGGTACAGACTACTGTTTGGTTACTGACATTCTTCAAAATATCTTTCTTTGTGTTCAGCAGAAGAAATAAATTAATACAGGTTTGAAACAACTTGAGGGTGAGTAAATGATGACAGAATTTTTATTTTAAAGTGAACTATCCCTTTAATGTCTCAGATGTTTCTGGTACACTGCAGAAAGTGGTTGTCTTACTATATTACTGACAATTATGTAAACGTTTATTTAATTAAGACACATTTACTTGAGAATTAAAAGGGGGGGAAATAAGGGAATTAATAATTTAAAAAGGGAATAATTCAGAAACCCTTGTTATTAGCGACACCGGTGGCCGTTAAGTGAACTGCAGACAGCAACTTCGTGAACACGCACATTCCACACAAGAGACTGATCGTGATTAAATCCCTGATATACTCGCGTCACGGCGAAGTTATTTTTCGTTCTTCGCTTAGAAGTAAAGATAAGTTGGAAATACCTTTGCAGCAACACAGGCCTACTGTTAACGCACTCCTCGACGCCGTCCGCTGCTGACAGCGGCGTTTAACGTTACATGAGTAGCCTATGCGAACTTTCCTTGGCTCTCAATGACAAAATAAACATACAACAAAAATGACAGCGGTGAGAAAACACTAACAGCAAAGAGATCTGCGATGTGGATATGTTTGCTCAAGTGCTGCAGTTCACAGGCATCATGTCGACAGATGAGGTAATTAAAATTACACCGTTATAATTATAGTTAGATTAGGCTATAAAATAGACTATATTTTAGACACATCCCTTTTCTTTGCATGGCACTTTTGACATTAGAATGTCTCTTTCATTATCTTGATCTGAACATTGTATAATTCAGCCTTTCTTAAAGTGGGTGCCGCGGCACACTGGGGTGCCCCCTGACTGTGTCAGGGGTGCCGCCAAAAAATTACGAAGGCAAAAAAAAAAAAATAATAATAATTTACATTTCATATATAAATATATTTTAATTTACATAAATACATTCTTCTTCTTTTTAAACATATGAACGGATTAATAAAATTGTAAATTCATTTTAGATAAATATATATATATTAAATTAACCATAAAAATCCATCTCACATCAGTAACTGTCATGACGTCCCCACCGGGGTCGCTCTAGCCCCCTAGGGAGCCCGCGCCCTAGAGATACGCGAATGGGCAATTATTTCATCCGCAAAGTTTTGCATCACAAAACTCATCTGTCTCATCCATCCGCACCAGCGTTTTTGACCAATTTTCAAAACCTCACCCGCCCGCCATCCGCTGATTGGGCGATAGAAAGCGCTGCTGATGACAGCCGCGATAGAAAGCTCTTACCTCAGAATATCAGCAGTGAACTCCGTCTCCGATCGGCGCACAGGGACACAAATAAACAAATAGTCTAAATTAAACGCACTTCGGCAAACCTGACCTTATCTGATAGGCTACTGTACAATATTTTCATTGTAGCAAACGCATTTATAGAAAACGCATTTTGGCACATTTCAACATGCTGCTATTTTGCCTAATGAATGCCTATTTCACTTTATTTTTTAGCAAATAGATAGAAAGCTCGAATAAAATAACATTATAGGCAAATTCTACGCACTGTTATGTCAGGGTGACAACTAACGTTATAGGACAGCGCCGCCGCTCCCACCATTTCAGTATAGAAATGCAGACATCCCAAGTCTCCCGGGAGTCTCCCGCATATTGATAGCGGCTCACTGATGCCCGCGTTAAAATCTCCCGGAATCTAGAGCGAGCGCGCCCGCGAGACAGAGACTGTGCTCCAAAACCGCGAAGCGCGTGCACGGCAGAGAGAGCAAGAGACCGCGCGCGTGTGCCTCATGAAGCGCATGCAATATCATTCCCCTATTTTCTTTTTTTGGATGTAGGTATAGTCAGATATACCTATAATAATAATTAATTAATAATTAATACTATTAATGTCCCTAATAATAGGGATAATACCCCCGGCTTGTGCATGCGTGCATGTAGATCTTTCTCCCTCTCTCGTTGCGGATTATTGTTTGTGTCTGTGGGTGTCGGTGTATGTGTGTGTGGGTGTGTGTGCATGCGCATATGGCACGGATGAAAACAAGTTCTATATGGAAAAACATGCTTATCTCTGGTGCATTTTTTAACATGCATCTTTTTCTTATCGTATTGTATCTGATTTTATTTATTTTTGTCATGTCTGCCCCTTTTCATTTTATTTTAACTGCATTCTGCACTTCATTTTAGTTC
This sequence comes from Phoxinus dragarum, assembly GCA_033366665.1. Lineage (NCBI taxonomy): Eukaryota > Metazoa > Chordata > Actinopteri > Cypriniformes > Leuciscidae > Phoxinus > Phoxinus dragarum. The sequence continues at coordinate 11,461 of JARPMJ010003415.1, read as the reverse complement.
TCCTGGTCTGGATTTGTTGTTGGGTTCTTGTATTGGGCGGTCCACCTCTTACGGTTTTATGGCATTTGTGTCTCTGATTAATTATTTTGTGAATTACTTTGCAAACCTGTGTTTTTAAAGGTGCTATAAAGTTGTTATTATTATTGTTATTTACAGTTCAAATTATGCTCTGTTCATACTGTCCTGTCTAAATAAACAGGACTTTTGCATTTATATTTGGGTTATGCAGTGTTTTAAATTATATTTTACACTGGGGTGCCTTGAGATTTTATGCACTTTTGAAAGGTGCCCTGACTGAAAAAAGTTTGAGAAAGGCTGGTATAATTGACCGTTCGCAAAACCCCGCCCTCGAACGGTTCTCGTCCAATCCTAGCTCAGCAACTGTAACTAAGGAGAAGGACCTCCGTCAAACATTCCGATTTCAGCAAGATTTAAGGCTTAAAACTTGCTGTATTTTATGATTGCTTGCAACTATTATTAAAAAAATAGGCTACATGTACAAACCCCCTCATCAGTCAGCAAACAAGAGGAAAAAAAGAGAAAAAGCACGGACTTACTAATTACGAAACTTTGATGTGGTTGAACAGGTACACAGTCACAAATTCCTCTGGAACTCAAACATTAAACTTCAAAACAAAGTTCGCGCAGTTGCACAACTATTCTCACAAATATATCCTTCTCAGTAGTTTGAGTTATGAATGAAGAGAACAGCATCGAGAGTTGATGGTTTCAGCGCGTCCTCTGATTGTAGTGTTGTGACTGAAATAGCGCGCGCGGGAGCACATGCGCAAAACAGTTTTGTAAAATGATATATGGTCAAATAAAAATGATTTATATATAATTTTACAAAACTGTTTTGTGCATGTGCTCCCGTGCGCTATTCTGTCTATATTTCTGTCGTGCCCTGGAGGATATGTCTGCTGCATTACTCCAAAACCAATCACTTAATGTATGGATCTCAACCCAGCCATTGCTATGGTTCTCAATTGTTTGACGGGCGTAGTAACAATAACTAAGGGGCGTGGCTTTTGCGAACGGTCAATTAGCATTTGTTTCATTTAACGGTAGAGAGCCTCCTTTTGATTTTCCCGGCAAAAACGTCCCGAGTCCAAATCAGTCCACAGCTGTCTCGTTTTTAAGTTTCATTGCAAGATGTTCACACATTGGCAATAGGAAAACGATGAATGCTTGACAATTATTATATAATTATATGGTAACACTTTACAATAAGGTTCATTTATTAAACATTATTTAATGTATTAACTAACATGAACAATACATTTGTTACAGTATTTATGAATCTTTGTTAATGTTAGTTAATATGAATAAAGCTGTTCATTGTTTGTTCATGTTAGTTCACAGTGCATTAAAGGAGAACTCCGGTCAATTTTAACATTGAGCTCAATTTTTAGTAAATTTGGAGTGCTGTCAATACAGAGAACAACGACAAAAATCGGTGTTGCCTACACTGTTTTATCCTATTTTTAAAATTTGCACCCTATTGACTTGAATGGGGCAAGTTTTAAACCTGCTTTTATCCTCTTAACATATTTGATGTGTCATTACAAGTGCCCAGCCATGTTGAGTGATTCCTTAAGAGTGAACACGAGTGAATCTGACTGCAGTAGATGTGAAAGATATGAATAAAAATGATGTTATATCAGCCAGCGCACATACCTGTATTTAGTTCCTGTTTTCGGTAGAAGTCCAAAGTAGTCGATTGTCAAGTTCACGCGCATAGGTTTAGTTGCTATGATCACGCGCGTGAACTCGACAATCGACTACTTTGGACTTCTACCGAAAACAGGAACTAAATACAGGTATTTGCGCTGGCTGATATAACATCATTTTTATTCATATCTTTCACATCTACTGCAGTCAGATTCACTCGTGTTCACTCTTAAGGAATCACTCAACATGGCTGGGCACTTGTATGACACATCAAATATGTTAAGAGGATAAAAGCAGGTTTAAAACTTGCCCCATTCAAGTCAATAGGGTGCAAATTTTAAAAAGAGGATAAAACAGTGTAGGCAACACTGATTTTTGTCGTTGTTCTCTGTATTGACAGCACTCCAAATTTACTAAAAATTGAGCTCAATGTTAAAATTGACCGGAGTTCTCCTTTAACTCATGTTAACAAGATTTTAATAAAGTATTAGTAAATGTCGAAATTAACATTATCAAAGATGAATAAATGCGGTATAAGTGCAGTTCATTATTAGTTAACGTTAACTAATGTAGTTAACTAATGTTAACTAATGAACCTTATTGTAAAGTGTTACCAATTATATATATATATATATATATCATATAACATATATCATATATCCGTAATGGATACATGTATCCCATTTAAAACAAGAACAAATATCTGCCAATGATTTCAAATTGGTGAAAACTATTGTTTTACTTTTCTTACCCCACTGGCAGATGTTTGTTCTTGTTTTAAGCATAAACTCACACATTTTTTGATACATTTCTCAAAAAAAGACTTACATCTTATGTCATTTTGCTTCTCAAGTAAAAATACTTTTTTTTTAAAATTAAAAACATAAAAGTAAAATTACTACGCAAATCATTTGCATTGTAGACAGATCTAATGGAGAGCAAATGAAGACTAACCCCCTGCGTCTGAGGTTCTCACTTGACAAAATAGCTCTATATTGAACATCAACAACACATTTGTCTCTTGGAATTCCAAAGATGGAATTCTCAGAGAAACATCAATTTCAAATTCTAATGATGTAATTCTCAGAGAAACATCAATTTAAAATTCCAATGATGTAATTCCCAGAGAAACATCTGAGATCATGTTGCTCATGCAAGTGAGTGTGTTCAGGTGTTACGGTACCTGACCCGATGGCAGCGGCGTGTGTGTCCAGGCTTCTCCTCCTCCACTCTGCAGTGATGCTGGAGTCAGCTTCATAGATGGTCTGCAGCATAACTTAAGCTTCAGACCTCGGTCTCAGCGTCCCAACTTCCTCTCCTTTGATCCGTGTCTCTCTTGCGGAGTGGTTCTGCTGTTTCCGGGTCTCTCCTGTGTGTTCTTCTAGCCGTCCCTGCTGAGTTTCATCAGGTAGATCAGTGAGGAGACGTCACAGGTGAGAACGTCAGCTCTGTTCCTGCCTCTCAACCTCTGTACAGGAAACTCTCTCTCTGTCTGTCTCACGCTTTCTCTCTCTGTTACTCGTCCTAACCGCACGCTCTCTCTCTCTCTCTCTCTTTCTCTCGCTTAGGTGCCAAGAATAGCAGCAGGACCAGCCCAGGACAGAAATAGGCCGGGCCAGACCAGGGGAGTAGAGCAGCGGCCAGACGCTCAAAATAGCAACACAAAAACACAGCTGTCTGCCTTCATCTCTTCCCTGCACACTCTCTTTCTCCTTTCATTTATCTCTGCATGGGTGAGTCGCATGAAGAAAACGACCTGCTCGTATTTCACCACAAAACCAAAAGAAAGGACTAGGCAACTAGGTTTAACGTCAAGAAAATGAAGCTTGAAAGGAAATGAAGCACATTTCATCCTAGTAAATTCTCATGACTGTGACACACACACACAAAAAATATTATTGGTGTAACATGAGAAATATTGAAACGAGAAAAAAACACTTGCATTACTTTATTGAAAAAAACAACAACTTTTTTTTTACTTCAACAAGAAAAATTCTCATTATTGTAATTATTTTGTCGTTAATAAAATTAAATTAAATGTAAAATGAAAAATATGAATTATATTGTAATTTAATTGATTTTATTATTGTTAAATCAACATTAATTAAATTCACACATTTTTGTACTTTATGATTGAAGCTAGGGCTGTAAACGATTAATCGCGATTAATCGAATCCAAAATAAAAGTTTGTGTTTACATAATATATGTGTGTGTGTTGTGTATAATTATTTTGTATATATAAATACACACACATGCATGTATATATTTGAGAAATATTTGCATTTATATACTGCAATACACACACATATATTATGTAAACACAAACTTTTATTTTGGATTTGATTAATCGCGATTAATCGTTTACAGCCCCTAATTGAAGCCATATACTGTATATATATATGTATATATATGTATATATATATATATTCAATTTTTTTATATTGGAGCAATGAAAATTCTCATTCTCATAACTAATTTGTTAAAAAATATTCAAATTAAATCAATTGTAATATAAATATGAATGAAATTGAACTTTTTGTATTGTAATTCATTTTATATTATTATTGTTATTAAAATCAATCAAAACAAATTTAGTACATATTTTGTACTTTATAATTAAAGTACAATTCATTCAATATGATTCTAACTCTTTATAATTCAAATGAAAATGATTTTTGGAACTGTCACAATAATATAATGTCACATTGCATATATATATATATTCTTATTTTGAATTACAATTTGATTTCTTTCTTTTGATCTTGTGGTAAAATATGAGCTGTCCGAGATCTTGACAGGTTTGCTGAGGTTCCCTCTCTCCCAGTTTCTCTCTGCTCGTGTCAGACTGTTCTTCCTCAAGCTTTCTGTCATTGAGTGTTTTCTTCTGTTTGATCTTTCCTCTTATCTGTTTACACTCTTCCAGACGGGTCTGTCTCGTGTTCTTCTCTTCACCTGTTTCTCTCAGAGGTGTAATCTCAGTAAAAGCATCAGCATCACGCCGGCCGATTTCAAAGGGACACATTCTGTCGACATCAAGCGGTCGACTCTCTGTTTCCCAAACCTTCATCAGTAAACACACTCAGTCTTTGATTCTCTATCTGCAAAACCGCATTTAGGTTCAAATGCACAGATTAGAGAGATTTGGACTTTGACTTTGCAGATAAAAAGTGTCTTTGCTCGAGATATTTGACTTTATAGTTAGAATGTGGTGCCTTTCTTTGTGATTAATCTGGTGTGCACAATTTACAGCTTTTTAACATCATAAAAAATCATCACATTTGAGCAGCCTGAACACAGAGAGACGTTTCTTCTGAAACTCTAGAGGAGATACTGAAGTCATTTTGGAAATGTCTCCATTTAATCTTAATTCTCTTGGAGAAACATCTGAGATATCAGAGAGAGAGTTTTGTGATTATTTTTCCTCCAAATTCCTGAATGAAATCCACATTTAATATTGATTAAATACCAATGGACCAACTGATACTACTGTTAACAAATAACGTGAACAGATTTGATGTATTTCCTATTGAAACATGAAGTTGGGTGGAAACATATAAAAGGACCTTTCTTTAAATAGCTAAAAACCTTTAATTCACTTTTTCTGCTTTTGGAGGATTTTTTCATTCTACATTTTAGCATTTGACAAATATTTGGATACAGTAAAAATCTCTGACCTGAGTGCGATAACTTTGTCAATAACGTTGGAATGTTTTACTGTCAGAAGTAAAATGTTTTAAATTTTTTATTTTTGCCAGCTTGTAGGTTTACACCAGAAAAAAAGAAAGAAAAATATGAATATAATTTCAATTTGTTTGTTTTTTGTTTTTTTTTGTATATTAATTAAATTCAGTACAAATACTGCTGTGACAAATACTTAAAATTGTATTTCACAAATGTTTTTGTACTTTATAATTGAAGCAATATATTACAGTTTTTCACATTGCAATGAAAATGAGAAGTCACAATAATATCATGATGCAAAATGCAATATACTGTGGATGGATGGATGGATAGATGGATGGGTAGGTAGATGGATGGGTGGATGGATGGATGGATGGATGGATGGATGGATGGATAGATAGATAGATAGATAGATAGATAGATAGATAGGTGGATGGATGGATAGATAGGTGGATGGATGGATGGATGGATGGATGGATAGATAGATACATAGATAGATGGGTGGATGGATGAATAGATAGATAGATAGATAGATAGATAGATAGATAGATAGATAGATAGATAGATAGATAGATAGATAGATAGATAGATGGATGGATGGATAGATAGGTGGATGGATGGATGGATGGATAGATGGGTGGATGGATGGATAGATAGGTTGATGGATGGATGGATGGATGGATGGATGGATGGATGGATAGATGGTGGATGGATGGATGGATGGATGGATAGATAGGTGGATGGGTGGATGGATGGATGGATAGATAGGTGGATGGGTGGATGGATGGATAGATAAGGTGGATGGGTGGATGGATGGATGGATAGATAGATAGGTGGATGGATGGATGGATAGGTGGATGCATGGATAGATAGATAGGTGGATGGGTGGATGGATGGATGGATGGATGGATGGATGGATGGATGGATGGATGGATGGATGGATGGATGGATAGATAGATAGATAGATAGATAGGTGGATGGATGGATGGATGGATGGATGGATAGATAGGTGGATGGATGGATGGATGGATAGATAGGGTGGATGGATGGATAGATAGGATGGATGGATGGATGGATGGATAGATAGGTGGATGGATGGATGGATGGATAGGTGGATGCATGGATAGATAGATAGGTGGATGGATGGATGGATAGGTGGATGGATGGATGGATAGGTGGATGGATGGATAGATAGGTGGATGGATGGATAGGGTGGATGGGATAGATAGGTGGGATGGATGGATGGATGGATGGATGGATGGATGGATGGATGGATGGATGGATGGATAGATAGATAGGTGGATGGATGGATAGGTGGATGGATGGATAGATAGGTGGATGGATGGATGGATAGATAGGTGTGGGATGGATGGTGGATGGAGATAGATAGATAGGTGGATGGATGGATGGATGGATGCGTGGATAGGGTGGATGGATGGATAGATGGATGGATGGATGGATGGATGGATGGATGGATAGGTGGATGGATGGATGGATGGATGGATGGATGGTGGATAGGGGTGGTTGGATGGATGGTGGATGGATAGGTGGATGGATGGATGGATGGATGGATGGGATGGATGGATGGATGGATGGATGGTGGATGGATTGGTGGGATAGGTGGATGGTGGAAGGTGGATGGATGGGATGGATGGATGGATGGTGGATGGATGGTTGGTGGGGTGGATGGATGGTGGATGGATGGGATGGGTGGGGTGGATAGGTGGTAGTGATAGATAGATAGATAGAGTAGATAGATAGATAGATAGTTAGATAGATAGATAGATAGATAGATGATAGATGGGCTCTTTAAACAACATCATGAAAGCACCACCTTAACCTTCCCCGTGGGGAAAACACCTGACAATCGGGCAGTTTAAAGGAAAAATAGGAAACAAAACACCGGCTACTGACGTGGAATCCCCTCAGGCCCGCCGGATGAATTAGGAAACAGAGGAAATCTTCCTGTAATCCAGAAAAAGCACAATTCCCAGGAGTGAGACATTCCTAATGCATGACGGAGATGAAGTTCCTCTGTGGCCACAAATGGCATCACAACTTTATTTTCCCAAGCATGCAGTTTTTAGTGATGTTTGCTGAGGCACACATCACCCAGCACCTTAGCAACCACCCAGAACACCCTAGCAACCGCATGACAACATGCTGAAAGCAAAAACCATTCACAAAACCTTTGGCAACTGCATAGCATTGTGGCTGTGAACTGTGCAAACACCGCTACAGTACATCATTGTGAAGTGTACTGATTGCTTGCACACACACACACACACACACCCCTATAGATGTCCTGCTCTTCCTCTCCAGACATAACAATGGCAGTGTTGTTAAATAGGTCATCTGCACAGGTCTGACAGAGAAACACACTCCCAAGGTAAAAGGGGGCAGATAAAAATAACCACGCCAGCAAAACAGCGTGTTCTATCTATAAAGACCTTCAGCGGTTTCTCTGAATACAAGCGCACTGGCAACTGCATATTGCACAGTATGTTCTATATATAAAGCAAGAAAGATGCAGTTTGTGAATGCTTCTTGTGTTACTGTGACAGTGCTTGTGTTGTGTAGACCGTAAGAGTATATCAGGCCTGATCATATGTGAAACTGTGCATGATTATGTCATTTCAAACAACAGCTGCATTGTTGATGTCACTTCTCAATACATTACTTATTTCATTCAGCACCAGATCATATTCTTGATTATCAAATAAATATTCTTATTTTGTTTTTGCAGTCTCGTCACATTGGACGGAAACCCTCTACAGATCAAACCTCACGACACAAGAGGCATCAGGAGGGTCCACCACTGCAAACACATTTAGACGCTTAAACGCATAAAAATACACACACTCGTAAACGCACACACGCATCTGTGGAGCTTTCAGGATCCGTTTGCAACAGCGCCATCTTGAGGCTAAAATACACAAGTGCATGACTTTGTATTAGTGTGGGTGGACATGTGATGCAATCGTGTGTGTGTGTGTGTGTGTGTGTGTGTGTGTGTGTGTGTGTGTGTGTGTGTGTGTGTGTGTGTGTGTGTGTGTGTGTGTGCGCACGCTTCTGTTCAAAAGGGGTCAGCAATATATTTTTCAAAGAAATAAATACTTTTATTCAGCAAGAATGAATTAAATTGATCAAAAGTGACATACTTTTATTTTGATACAAAAGATCCAGTTTCAAATAAATTATTTTGGACTTTCTATTCATCAAATAATCTTGAAACAACTGTATCACAAAGCAGCACGACGTTTTCTAACATTGATAATAATCATAAATGTTTCTTGAGCAGCAAATCATCATATTTACTGATTTCTGAAGGATCATGTGACACTGAAGACTGGAGTAATGATGCTGAAAATTCAGCTTTGATCACAGGAATAAATTACACTTTACTAACTAACTGTTATAAAAAATAATATTCACAATATCACTGTATTTTTAATCAAATAAGTGCAGCTTTGGTGCACAGAAGAGACTTAATTTAAAAAACATGAAATCTTATATACTCAAATTTTTTCTAGGTAATGTGTATACACGTGCAATGAGTGTGTTTTTTAAGATTGCTAATTTGTATGTATACGTGCGTGCGTGCGTGCGTGTGCGTGTGCGTGTGTGTGTGTGAGAGAGAGAGAGGGAGAGAAATATCATGCATATGTCAGTGTGTCAGGAATGTTGCTGGTCTCCGCCCTCGGAGATTTGAGGATAGATTATGATCCAATATAAAGCTGAAGTTTTATGTGATGATATCACTCAAACAATCACACCATCTGCGTCATTCAACACACACACACTCATGAACTCGTTTCAAAACCTCTCAGTCGAGACTCAGTCACACAATACAGGCTACAATATCAGCGTCTACACCCGATAAACACTAGCTACATCCATTCTGACCCACATTGTAGAAGAATAATTAAAGTCATCAAAGCTATGAAATAGCTATTTTAATCAGTAAAATACTAATCTATCTTCCATTTTTGATCCGATGATCATGTCAGAGAGAACCTGTGAGCTGAAAGAGACACCCGTCACCTGGGTGTCCATCTGTCCCCTTAAAACAGCCAGAAACACATCCAAAGTGTGCTAAATATATCTAAAGCATCACTGAGAGACATCTACCTTGAGTCCAGGTGTGTGTGTGAGCATGGGAGAGGTCGAAAAGGTCAAGTTACACTCTTCAAAATAAAGCTGGCATCAATGGCTCCTTTAACACCCATAGAAAAGGGTTGTATAGATTTTTACATTTTTCTTTACACTAAGAAAAAATGGTTGTCTTAAAGGGGTGGTTGATTATGATTTCACTTTTCTAACTGTAGTTAGTGTGTAATGTTGCTGTTTGATCATAAACAACATCTGCAAAGTTACAACGCTCAAAGTTCAAAGCAAAGGGAGATATTTGCTTTTAGAGAAATTGCTTTTTAAGGGACTACAAATGGCTCGTAGACTACATGACATTCCTCCCGGGTTAGTGACATCACCAACCCTAAAATTTACATAAACCCCGCCCCCGGGAACGCGATATTATGACAGAATATGCTAATCAATGACTAGAAGATAACTACACATCAGCAACATAAATTCATCAACTAACCATTCAGAAATGTCCTGTTGCTCTGTTGTTGTCACTTCTTCTTGAGTCTATCATTGTCTGACTCCGGTTTAAACATAAAAGGATAAACCTTTTTGAAATTTTCAGGGCATGTGTGTGTGTGTGTGTGTGTGAGGTAAAAGGACACGAGCACTTGAAGCTCCGCCCCCTGTGCCGGGAGCAACTGCTCATTTGCATTTAAAGGGACTCAAAAAACGGTAGGTTTTTGCTCACCCTCAAAAAGTGACAATTTTAACATGCTATATAAAAAATATCTGTGGAGTATTTTGAGCTAAAACTTCACACACACACTCTGGGGACATCAGAGACTTATTTTACATCTTGTGAAGTGAAGCGGAGTGCCTGCAACCCCTTCAGCCGGGACTTATTCACGATACAGCACTAGCCTCAAGTACCTTATTGCTTTTATAAAACGGTTACCACACAATACAACTAAAGCCGAAAAACATGTATCTATGCAAGTTACTTTCATGAAGTAAAATCACTAAAAGCCTTCCTTCCGCTGGAAAAAATAGTCCCTGACTGTAAACAGCAACAGAAGTTACATACATTATTTCGCCAATAGATGGCGGCAAAGACTGTGTTTATGAGTGAGTCCGTCAGTAGAGAAGACTTTTACATTGAAAGGACTCAAACTTGTGATCACGGAGAAGGAAGACGCAACTGACAGATGACTATGGGCAAAACCTGTTAAAACTGTTAAAAGGACAAGATATCGCAGCGGACATTCAAACGGATTTTTTTAATATGAATATATAGGACTGACCTGAAGGAAAATATCTATATCTACTGTAAATGCAGGTACACTCGCTTATACTCGATCTCTCCACAATACTCATAGCTTCAGTGAACAATATCGATGAGATCAAATGTGTTTAAGTTGCTAAGAGCGGTTGCTAGGGGTGTTGTGTAGTGATATAACCGTTGGGTGAAGCGGTCATAGCGGCGTTTTTATCGTGAATAAAACACAGCTATTGACCAATCAGAATCAAGGATTGGAACTAACCCTAAAAGGGCATTATATCATATCACCTCTTTAAGAACTGTTCACTGAATTGTTCTAAAACTATTGTTCTATGGTATATTGCTGTGAAACCTTTATTTCATTTATTCATAGGAAATTACATAATTTTATAAGCTCATCGAGATCAGCCAATGATGAGTGTATACAGTAACAGCATCGCGTGAGTCCTTTAACATCAGCAAGAAGAGAAAAAAAACACAAGAACACATTATAACCACTTAGAGAGATATACTACAGCTCCTTATAAGAATGCTTGGATATTTGTCCTTTACCGTTTGTGCTGTTTCATGAGTTATTTTGCATTTCATAATTATTTTACTGTGATATAGGGCTGTTAAATAACAGTGCCAGACAGTGGCATACGTTATTCACACTTTTCCTAATAGCAGACCTGTTGATATAACCTGTGGATCGGATCTTCACCCTGTTGCTGTACAATTCACCTGTGGATGAGTCATGTGCA